>KE372368.1:813555-859450 GCA_000418225.1 Zizania latifolia
GTGTCTTGACCAGACTCCTCGAATTCCTTCAACCGTGCCGAAACTATATGGGCCCTCCATCAACTGCGCCGAAACTGCATTGGGCTTGGGCTTTACCAAATTTCGTCATTAACACTACCCAAGGGGGTACCCAAGGTGGTGATTAGATGTGTGTAAGGGAAGCGTAGCGCCTTCAAACCCGATGGTCGACTCTAGAACACAAGAGCCAAGGTTTATACTGGTTCGGGTCTCCCAGAGGATAATAAACCTATATTCAGTGTTTTGGTGTATAATATAGTGGTAGAACTTACAAGATGACGTGATTAAGCTATGGAGGCTTAAGGGTGTCAAATGTAAGAAAAATATGATGAAGTTAGATGCCTCTTAGGGGTGTCTTGCCTCCTTTATATACTCAAGAGGTGAGCACAACAACCTAGAACTCTATCCCAAGTCGATCTAAGATTGCCTACTGAACTCCGGTGCTAAATCCCTAATTATAAGGATTCTGGTATAAATAAACCTCTTGATGCTATATTTGAAGTTCAACTACCTGTTAAGGACTCAACCTTCCTTATCGGTGCCGAACCCTCCCTCCATGGGCCATACCGGACGGTCAATGCTGGTCTTGGCCTGCCCTTGGTTTAGACTGATAAGCCTAGTCATGGGATACCCGGGGGTCACATCTCTGACAATAGCCCCCGAGCTCTTCTTAGCTTGGTTGGAAAAAACCTTCAACGAAAACAAGCTGGGAGGAGCTCTCCTTCAGTCTAAAATTTTAACACCTTTGCTGAACTCTGATGGTCTTGAAAAAGCTTTAATTTCTTCATTTCATGTGACGTGCACTCACACGGTGTAGCCCCTGAGCTTTGAGTTAAATGGAACATTTAGCTCGAGGGTCAAAAGATAACCTGCAAGAAAATAACCCTTTGAAACTTTAGTTGATGAGCTTGTCTTTCATTAGCGTTGAGACCTTGCTGGGAAAAGGCCGTGGTTGAGGTCTCAAAATGGTGATGGTCTCGAGCAAGGTTGATCTTGAATCTTCGAGTACGTTGATATTCGGACACTCGGGTCCTCGATCGCCTAGATGGTCGAGAAGGTAGGGTTATCGGGCTTGTGAGTCCTCGAGCGTACTAGCCTCCAAGCGTGCACGCCTTTGATCAGGCGAGCCCCCGAGCCTGATGGTCCTCGAGCGCGTGTGAGCCCCTAAGGGTAAGGGTCTTCGAGTGCATGCGAGCCCCCAAGCACGGGGCCCACTGGTGCAGGTGATCGCAACCGTCACGGACTCCACCTAGCGTGCCCAAAGGGATGCTTTTCAGCCTAACCGCAATTAATGCGAGGTAGTGTGAAATGACCAAAAAGACATTCTGCCTCTTGACTGGGCCACACGCGGGCGTAGCCAGCAGGCAGAGAAGCGATAGTCCCTAAGGGTGTATTCATCCAGGAGCTCACCAAACCATCAATTAAGGATGATGAGCACCAGGCCACTAACATGATGATGCCTTTCCAATTGTTGCACCTAACATGATGATGTTCATCGTTTGGTGGGTCTACCAAAGTAGAGTACTGGCGATTACCATTGCTAGTTGGGATAGATGTCAGACATATATATGCGGAAGCTTTTGGTTTGCTTAATAAGGTTATCAAAATAGTTTTGAACCTTAGGACATCAGGTTGGGGCCAAAGCATGGTAATGCTAACCCAACAAACAGGAGTCACATAGAGATGTAATTAGTAAGGTGTTACTTACCCATGTCATTAATTTCTAGCAGTGATGCCAAAGCTCACTAGGAATTGGTGAAGTGAGGATCATGACCTACTGTGTAACCTAGAGGGAGGTTTTGGTTTCCAAAATCATAGCAGGAGAATATTTTGTTAAATAGTTTAATAAAAGATTAACATAAACATAGGTGCTAAATTTTGTATATCTTATGTTGTAGATCATGTTAGCCTTTATCACGTCTAGTTCTTTTAATTTGTGATCTATTATTGAGAAAGAAAAACTTAATGGAATAAACTTTATAGATTGGTATAGAAATTTAAGAATTGTTCTCAAACAAGAAAGAAAAGAGTATGTTTTTGAAAGTCCCTACCCTGATGATTTACTGGATAATGCTACCATGGCTGTATGGCGTGCTTACAAGAAGCACACTAATGATGTTCTTGATGTAAGCTGTCTCATGCTTACCATAGTGTCTTCTGAGCTTCAAAAGGAATATGAGAACACAGACACTTACAATATCATTTTGGGTCTGCGTGGCATGTTTGAGAACCAAGTGAGGGCTGGGAGATTCAACACCTCAAAGTCCTTATTTACGTGTAGGCTTGCTGAAGGAAATCCCATTAGCCTTATATTATCAAGATGATTGGCTATATTGAGAGTCTAGAAAAGTTTGGTTTTCCCCTTAGCCAAGAGTTGGCTACTAATCTGATTCTTCATTCCCTGCCATTCAGTTTTGAACTATTTATACTGAATTATCATATGAATAGCATGGATAAAACCTTGATGAAACTACATGGGATACTAAAAACCACCGAGGAAAGCATTAAGAAAAATAGCAATCATGTGATAATGCTACAAAAGGGCAAATGTCAACCCCATGTAAAGAAATGTGCGGTAAAAAAAAGTTGACTCCCGATGAGATCACGAGTATTTCTAAGACCAGGCATGACAAGAAAGAGGTGACTCAAGTTGTAGTTTGCTTTTACTACAAGGAGTCAGGTCACTGGAAAAGGAACTGCAAGAAGTACTTAGAAGATCTCAAGAAGAAGGAAAGTACGACTTTCGCTTCAGGTATAAATATTATAGATTTTAATCTTGCTACTTCATCTACTGATTCTTGGGTATTTGATATAGGATCAGTTGCTCACATCTACAAGTGATTGTAGGGTTTGAGAAGAAGTAGGAGTTTGATGAAGGGCGAAGTAGATCTTCACATGGGCAAAGGGGCAAGAGTTGCTGTGGTTGCTTTGAGAACCACACCATTGTCATTGCCTTCAGGACTAATTTTGGAATTAAATAATTGTTATTGTATTCTATTTTTATGTAAAAACGTAATTTCTGTTTTATGTTTGTAAGCAAAAGGTTATGACTTTAAATCAATAAACAATGGTTGTTCACTTTATCTTAGAGATATATTCTATTGTCATATTCCATTGGTGAATGGATTATACGTTTTGAACCTTGAAGGATCACATGTCTATAACATTAATACAAAAGGCAATATCTTAATGATTTGAATCCCACGTTTATCTGGCATTGTCGTTTGGACCATATAAATGAGAGATGCATGGAGAAGCTCCATAGAGATGGTCTTCTCGACTTTTTTGATTTTGAATCATTTGAGACATGTGAATCTTTTTTACTGATGACAAATGCACCTTTCATGGGTCAAAGTGAAAGGGCAAGTGACTTATTGGGACTAGTACATACTGATGTATGTGGTCTGATGAGTTTATCTGCTAAAGGTGGTTTTTAATACTTTATAACTTTTACCGATGACTTTAGTAGATATGGGTATATCTATCTAATAAGGCATAAGTCTGAATCATTTGAAAAGTTCAAAGCATTTCAGAATGAAGTACAGAATCATTTAGGAAAGACAATCAAGTTTCTACGATCGGATCATGGAGGAGAATACTTGAGCCTTGAGTTTGGTAATCATATAAAAGATTATGGAATTGTTCCATAATTAACTCCACCCAGAACACCTTATGGAACGGGGTGTCCGAGCGGAGAAATCGTTCCTTATTAGATATAGTCCAATCAATGAAGAGCCAATGTGATATTCTATTATCCTTTTGAGATATGTTCCTAAAACAACCGTTTTCACACTTAACAGAGTTCCATCAAAGTCGATTGAAAAGACTCCATATGAGATATGGACAAGACGGCATCATAATATGTCTTTTCTTAAAATTTAGGGTTGTGAGGCTTATGTAAAGCGTTTACAGTCCGATAAGCTTACTCCTAAATCCGACAAGTGCTTCTTTATCGGGTATCATAGGAAAATCAAAGGATATTATTTTGATAACAAGAAACTCGGAAAAGTGTTTGTTGCCCAACATGGTGTATTCTTAGAGAAAGAGTTTCTCTCATGAAGGGTTAGTGAGAGCTCAGTACATCTCGAAAAAGTTTGAGAAACACCTAAAAATATTTCAACTCCCACACAACCACAATAGGATGATCAAGATGTTGAAGAGCCTGTTGTAGATACACCGGCACAACATAGGTCAGAGAGGTCACACCGAGTACCTAAGAGGAACATGTTCTCGACCACTTGGGATTGGGATGTATTGTTGTTGGACAACGATGAGCCTAAGACCTATGAAGAAATGATGGTGGGACCAGACTCTAAGAAATGGCTTGGAGCCATGAGATCCGAGCTTGATCCATGTATAGCAATCAAGTTTAGAACTTTGTTGATCCACTCGACAGTGTAAAAACCATTGAGTGTAAATGGGTATTCAACAAGAAGATAGACATAGATGGAAATGTTCACATCTACAAAGCACGATTGGTGGATAAATGTTTCAAGCATATTTAAGGTGTTGATTATGATGAAACATTTTCGCCCATCATAATGCTAAAGTTTATTTCGATCATTTTACCGATTGCTACATATTTTGATTACAGAATATGGCAAATGGATGTCAAAACAACTTTCCCTAGTGGATATATGAGTGAGGATGTGTACATGACACAATCGACTGGTTTTGTTGATCCACAATCAGCTAGAAAGGTATGCAAACTACAGAAATCAATTTATGGATTGAAGCAGGCATCTCGGAGTTGGAATATTTGTTTTGATAATATGATCAAAGGGTTTGATTTCATCAAAAATGAAGATGAGCCTTGTGTTTACAAGAAAGCTAGTGAGAGCGCGATTATATTTCTGATCTTATATGTAGATGATATATTGCTAATCGGAAATGATATACCTATGTTGGAGTCTATCAAGTCTTCATTGAAAAATGGTTTTTCTATGAAGGACTTAGGAGAAGCAGCATATATTCTGGGTATCAAGATCTATAGAAATAGATCTAGGAGGCTAATTGGATTAAGCCAAGATACGTACATCGAAAGGTTTCCTATTGATGTCACATGGTATAAATCTCAATGTCCGAGTATACCTGATGAGCGAGACAAGATGAATAAAATTCCATATGCTTCAGCAATTAGATCCATCATGTATGCCATGCTATGTACACGCCTAGATGTCTCGTATGCTTTGAGCATAACGTGCAGATACCAATCGAATCTAGTGAGAGTCACTGGATAGCTGTAAAGAACATCTTAAAGTACTTGAGAAGGACTAAAGATGTGTTCCTAGTCTATGGAGGTCAGGAAGAGCTCGTTATAAGTGGTTACACCAATGCAAGCTTCTAAACCGATAAGGATGACTACAGATCGTAATTTGGATTCATTTTCCACCTTAACGGTGGAGTGGTAAGCTGAAAGAGTTCTAGGCAAGAGACGGTAGCTGACTCTACAACAAAAGCCAAGTACATAGCAGCTTTGGAGCTGCTAAGGAGGCCATTTGGATCAAGAAATTTGTTTCTAAGCTTGGTGTTGTATCTAGCGCTTCTAGTCCGATATACCTCTATTGTGATAATAGTAGTGCTGTCACACAAGCTAAGGAAGCTAGGTCACATCAGAAATCCAAACACATACTTCAGCGATATCATCTGATCCTGAGATAGTAGATAGGGGAGATGTAAAGATATGCAAAGTGCAAACCGATCTGAATGTTGTAGATTCATTGATAAAGCCACTCTCACAGCCCAAACATAAGATGCACACTAGGTCTATGGGTATTAGATACCTACATGGTTAACTCTAATGCAAATAGGAGATTGTTAGCATTATGCCCTAGAGTCAACATGGAGATGTTATATGAGGCATACCATGTTTATGAAATATTATACTGTTCTTTGAAATAGATGTTGTCATTACGGATTAACAAGTACGTGACTTATTCATGAAACTCATAATGTAACTATTTTTAAATGATCACTAATCAGTTTTAAGTCATATATAGAATAAATATGACTAAGCTCGACATGTGTATTGATTGATGATCATGTCTCATGTCTCATGTCTCATGGGTATGAAGATACTAACTCAATAACATGGACGTATGTTGGATAGACCCACTATAAGACACTGTTGAGATTTGATGTGTTATCAGTAGGTCTCAGTAGTGTTTATATAAACTCCTTAGACCTAAAATTACTATGGTTCCCAATATGGGTAGTGGCTTTCTTTGGGACTACTAAACGCTAGTTATAAAAGTAGTAATCAGGTCTGCTATGAAACATGTAGCGGGATGTGAGTGATTAAGATGGGATTTGCCCCTCCTTAGGGAAAAATATCTCTGGGTCCCTCGATGTAATGGATTATGAAAGCGCATGGCCATGCCGACGTGATTAAGGAGTTAATCATAGGTTATAATCTAATATGGAGATCGAGAGAGAGAGATTGAGCTATTGATAGGATGACACAAGTCTCACCTTGTGCTCGATTAATATCGTGTGGCAAAGGGATTTGTACATGAGAACATTACAAGGTTCAGTCAATATGATCTTTACATATGTTTGGATTAATATGCTTTGTTAGAGGCCGCTATTAAAGGAGTATTGAAAAGAAGTTTCTATACGATAACCAAGCTATACGTGAACCTACATGGTCGTACACTTAATGGGTTGGAACATTAGATTCGAATATGATTTGAATTAGGCGCAGTTTAGATAGAGATCTGAGTAGAGTCTTGGTTGGGCCTAGAAGGGTGCAACCTAGGACGTCTATATATATGAGGGTGCAGGGCGTAGGGAAGAAAGGCAATGCTTCTATGCCTTCGTGCGTGCTAAGTTGTTAGCCACCACGATACCCTAGCCGTCGTCCCTCTTGAACCTGACCACCTCACCGACCATCCGAGTGCTAGTACACTACTGGCTAGTGTTCCATCCCTGGATATGTGGATATCAGTAGAGGCATTGCTCTACTGCTTCACTGATCGGGATTGACATCGGTGTCACTGATCGGATCAGCGACATCACCAGATTGAAGGACATGAGGTTGGGCAAAGTCTTCCCGATTGAATCGGCGGACTCCCGACCACATTGATCGGTTACTTCCCGACCAGGCGATCGACTTCCTAACAACTTCAGCACGTGTATGTTGGATCGGCTCACTACTCCAACACTTCTTCCATGGCTCTGCATGCCTGAGGTAATGATCTATGGTCCCTCTCTAGAAAGATTTCCTAGAGTGCGTGGTAGAAAAATTTTGTTTTTGGCTAGCGTAGCCTCCGTGTTCCCCAACAAACGCTGAACCAACACATTTCTCTTTCACAAGCGTTTATGTCTAGAAGGTTTGCCCATGCATGCATGGTCCGAGCAAGTGGTAGCTCAAGTAGTTGGCCGCAACTGTGCCATTCACTGTTTTGAAGAGTACTCACGTCGAGCCAACTACACTCGGATTTATGATCTATGGGTGTGGTGTCAGAATCCCGATTCCATAGCCAAAATGGTTTGTTTAACTATTTCCAACCCTGACCCAAAACAGCCACCCACAGGCATTCCTCTAGTACAAATTCATCCCTATAATGCAGAAGCCACATATGTCAAACTCGATCACACATACAAAGTGTTAATCCATGTGGACAAGGTGGAAGACTTCTCTTCTGCTCATCGAGATGGCCGTCCACGTATTCGCTCTTAGAGCAACTCTAATAGATTCACAATCCTCTTCTTAATCTCTAAATTTTGGATTTTTGCTATAAAAATGGTCTCCAATAAACTCCTAATATAGAACCCAAAATTTTGGGATCCCTAAACTAGAGCATCTTGCTCTCCACTTGTAGGGAACGATTTTGGCTCCGAATCTTTTCCCGCGCACGGACCAGTTCTGCACTAAAACTTCTCTGCGCGCCTCTTTCCGCTGCCCCTCCCTCATCCTCTTGAAGATGAGCAACAGCCCATCTGCACAGCGGAGAAAAACCTAGTCCATTAGATTGGTCAAGCTCGAAACTTTTGGAGCAGAAAAACTGATCGCATGGGCAATTCAACAAATCAATGCATCAACAGCCAAGGCAGCCGGACTGTATGGGCAGATCACAGGAGAGAGGTAGCTGTACTGCATGGGCGGATCGTAGGAGAGAGGAAGGTGGACAACATGGGCAGATCGTAGGAGATTTTTGCTGAAAAAACAGTTGGTAGTTTATCTACGTGGACCCAATTTTTCATATAGGGATTCAAGTTTAGAGATTCTGATAGAGGGGTGTAGATTTTTAGTGCTGAATTAATGAAAAGGAATCTCTAAAAGAAGTTATAGGGAGCTGAATTTTACAAAATCTGTTTGGAGTTGCTCTTATGCATGACGTCTTGGCACTCCTGATGAGCCAGACGCAAGATCCCCTATGATAGATCTCCATCATTGTGGACATAAACCACTCCACAGAATGCGTGACCATGACGACGACAAAGGTGACCGATACCAGGCCCCCCCTGCACCGACGCCAAAGAGCCAAATCAATTTGGTCCAGGATCGGTTGTTGCGATCAAGCCAATGCCCAACAACCGTCGCTCAGAGCAAGAAATGGTTCAAGAGATGGAGGTGATTACAGACGCCATAATTTTCAAGCTCTCTCCTAGGCCACCCCCAAGGATAAGGTACCTGCTCCTGTAATGTCTCCTTTTCAGGACCCAATCCCCCTCCTGTCTCACAGTTATCACTTTTATGAATCCGACAATGTGGGTTTTGACCCCATGTGAAATGAGGCTAGTGTAACCCCTCTCATCACTTGTCTATCTAACCAGTCTTCTTCTGATCACCAGCTTCCTCTTGTGGCTGTCTCTGAAGGAATAGAAGGGTTCTCAAGCTCCTTTCATGACAAAATGGGCGCCTTCATAGCTAAAGTTTCTTAGGCTCTTCCTCAGCCATTGGTGAAACACCACTCAAGGTATAGCGAAATTTGAGCAACAAAGCAGATAATACGGCTAGTCGCCGCAGTGCTCGACTGGCTGCTAAAACCCTAGAAAAAGGGGAGCCTCTGCTCTTGCTTTGCAAGTTCTTTCAAAAAAACTGGGTCAAACATTTGATTCTTTGGAATCTGACTCGTAGAAACTATCATCGCTGTTCAAACAACCATTAAGCCCTTCTGCCATTCAAGCCGTCAGGGAGCTTGTCATGATCAGAGGTGGTCAGGCGTTGCTCAAGCAATCGGACAAGGAAACGGCTTCCACCTCCGAGCCAACCTGGGCGTCCTAAAGAAGGAAATTCTCTAGAAGTTTGTTGCAGTAGCTTTTGCTATTAAATAAATAATGTGCTATATCTGCTGGTTTTAGGTTGTTGTTACCAGTCATCTAGCGGCTCCCCCGTCTAGCAACATTTTGTGCGTGATGTTGTCAGAATCATCCCTTCAGTCCATGGCGACTGGCCCTAGCCTTTTGCGTGATAGGCTTTTTGCCAGTATGATATAACCCTGCTACTGCACATGTTGTTTATCGCTTTCTTATGTCTAAAAACAATCTTAGAATTTTAAGCTGTAATGTTAGAGGTTTAAATGCTAGCGCTAAGCAATAAGCGGTCCGCCAGATGATCAACTCTACTCGGCCAACTGTGATTTGCCTCCAGGAAACGAAATTGGAAGATGTCATGAAAACAGAGTAGAAAATTTCTGTTCGTTCCGAGAAAAAAGGAAACGGAGAGGCTTATACGAGAGCGGAAACAGAATTTTTCAGAATGGAAACAGATACAATTTTTTTTTTGCAGAAACGGAACGAGGATTTCTGCTGAAAACAGATACGGTGACGGATATTTCGCCTGAGAAAAATAGATTTTTTCTAGGTCCACTCTCCTTCTCCTGGACCTTAACTCATATTCTGAATAACACAGCCCACGTCGACCCATCCGTCCAGAAAACAGCAGCAGCCCAGCACTTTGCATCACTGCCTGATTGATTCCCCCATCGCCCCATCTGGCCATCTGGCCATCCGGTATTCGGCATCCCCATCCTATGAACCCTAGCACAGCTAGCAGGCAGCAGCCGCCAGGGAGCCATGGCGCCCTTCCCCATCCCCCAGGGTGCAATAGCAGGCCACGATGCCCATTCATAGATTATACATCACAGCTGAATCGAGCAAACAGAGTCATTTTCCTGTATGAAACACGATCAACCCGTGGCTTATGTGCCGACAAGCCTTCCATTTTTGTAGAGTGTATAAAGTGCTGACATTTCATTTTCGTGTGTGATGTTATCTGTTTTGACATTTCATCAGGTGTAGCTTTTATTTGATTTCGGTGAGAATATGTTAACCTTTTTGACAATGATCAACCTTTTCATTTATTCACATGATAAGATTCAGCAAACGAAGCTAACAACTCATATTTGCCCGTTTTGAATTCATTAAAGAATATTACTGTTTTGTCAATAATTGATTACATACTTTTATTGTATTTTAATTTATTTCACATTCTCATTTTCACTGTTACTGTAGTTGGACTAACAGAATAATGACGTAGATGATGAGTATGGCATGAGGAGGACTTAGAGGAAAATACGTAGATAAATGATTGAATGATGAAAGTTAGAACTTCAAACTATTTCAATTTAGAAACTATGTATTATGATTTATGAGTAGATACTTGGTACTTTATATTCTGACATATATTCGATCTATATCTATGTTCGCTCCTTATTCGATCCGTATTAGTTTTTGGTACTATTTGTTTCTGTTTTCGTTTCCGTAATATCCGCTTTCGTTTCCATTTCCGTTAAAAAAATATGAAAACAGATATGGTAGCACCTATTTCGGTCCGTTTTCGCTCCGTTTTCATCCCTAGTCGACAGCAACCTGGTGAAAAACACCTAAGGCCAGCAGTTTACAAACTCCTTTCTGTTTAAACCTGCCATTCATTCCAGGGGAGGTATCCTAATAACAGTAGACAATTCTCTTATGGAGTTGCCGCCCCTTGACTTGGGAAACCACTCCATCTTAGCAACTATCCGAAACAGATGGAACAACCATACCTGGTGCATAACATGTGTTTATGGCCCTCAAACAGATAGAGCCAAACTTTCATTTCTCTCTAAACCAGAAAACCTGAAGCAAGTTCCCTTAAACAATTGGCTCGTTCTTGGTGATTTCAATCTCATTCTGAAAGCACAAGATAAAAACAATCTCAATATCAATGGAAGGCTGATCCAAAAATTCAGACACACCATAAACAACCTACGTCTAAAAGAAATCAAGCTTCACGGCCATAACTTTACCTAGAGTAGTAAAACCTCCAACCCTACTCTCATGAAAATTGACCATTTCTTGGCCTCTACAAGTTGGCTCTCAACAAACCCGGCGTGTCACCACTCAACGCTATCCTCTTCGGTCTCCGATCATGCTCCTATTCTTCAGGCCCAAGAGTTTGGACTGCTCTCTAATGCTGAACAAGAATCACACAAGCTCCTCCGTCAGCAAACTCTCGGTCTATCAGCAATCCTCAAAATCATTCTTCGGCGAAGATCTAGAGTAACCTGGCTAAGGCACGGGGACGCAAACACCAAATTTTTTGGTCTAAAAATGAATGAGAGGCGCTCCAGAAACTTCATTCCCGCCATCGATCACGATGGCTTGTTACACACTGATCATCAAAAGTAAGGAAGGCATCCTGAATTTTTTTATCTCCTCTCTAAGCCATCCTTACCCTCGTCTGATAAATATATCATGCAACTCCCTTTACCCTGACACTTTTGATCTCTCGGAATTGGAACAAGCAGTCACCATGGATGAACTCCATAAGATCATCTACGACCTCCCGAAACAACAAAGCTCTAGGGCCTGACGGTTTCAACTCTAATTTCTACAAACACTACTGGGACATAATAAAATTTGACCTGTTCGATGTTGTTTCTCACTTCCTAAGCTCAGGTTCTCTTCACTTTCACCTCCTCAACTCAGCACGTATTATCCTTTTGCCGAACAAAGGGAACCTAAAACTTCTTCGTAACTATCGTCCAATTAGCTTGATGCACAGCTTTAGCAAAATTATCACAAAACTCTTGGCATCTAGGCTCTCCAATATAATCCACCATCTCATCGATGAGAATCAATCAGCCTTCATAAAAAAGAGAGCCCTTCATGACAATTTTCTTTTAGTGCAGGGCTCGTTACGCAGATTGAAAGAGACTAAAACTCCTTTTCTATCCACCAAGCTTGATATTGCCAAAACTTTTGATTCAGTGAGCTGGCCCTACCTCTTGGATGTGCTTCGTCATCATGGTTTTGGAAATCGCTAGATCAAGTGGATATCCCAAATCCTTTGCACCTCAACCTCATTAGTTATCCTTAATGGCATCTAGGAAACTTATTCCTGTTAGCCATCGACCCTCTGTAAAAACTAATTTCGTTTGCAGGATCAAAAGAACTTATTCGGCCTCTAGGAAACTCCCACCTTAAATTAAGAGCCTCTTTCTATGCGGACTCAAATGAGCTCCATGTCATGAAAATGATCTCAGAACTTTTCAGCCAAGCTTCGAAAAATCAGAAATTTAGCCGATAGCCTTAAATGATGCCTCTTTGCAACCCCTCCTGCAGATTTTCCCAGCTAAGACAGCTCCTTTCCCCTGCACTTATTTTGGTCTACCCCTGCACTACAACAAGATCTCTAAAACAGTCTTCCAACCTCTCCTTGACAAAATGGGAAGTAAGCTTGCTGCGTGGAAAAAAGTTGTTAAGTAAAGCAGGGCCTGAAACCCTGATCAAATCCTCACTTTTGGCCATCCTATTTTTTCATTTGACGGTTTTCCGAGAAAACAAATGGCTTATCAAGCAAATTGATAAAATCTGCAGAAGCTTCCTTTGGAAAGGAGGAGACGGTACCAGCTTACCAAGAGGTCACTGCCTCATGAACTGGCAAACAACTTGCAGCCCCAAGTCACACGACAGCCTTGGTCTCCTGGACTTAAGGAAGATGAGTAGAGCTCTTCGGCTTTGGTGGCTATGGTTTAGATGGTCGGATGAGAACAAACCATGGTCACACCTCCCGTCACCCTGCAACAGTCAAGACGAAGCTTTGTTTCGAGTTTCCATTAAAATCATTCTGGGAAATGGTGCGAAAGCAAAATTTTGGCATGATAACAGGATATGCCCATCGCCCCTCAAACATATTGCCCCGGAACTCTTCAAGATGGCAACGCTTGGATCCGCTGGATCAAACATTTAAATTCTACACCCCATCTGGCGCAATTCATTCAATTGTCACCCTCATCAACGGTGCAACTCTTCACCCTCAAACAGCAGACTCCCTGTCCTGCTAACTCAGCCGCCTACAAAATTTAATTCGAATGTTCTCCTCGGTCGACCATTATTAACGAACTTTGGAAAGCTTTAGATGAACCTCAATGTAAATTTTTCTTGTGGACTCTTCTGAAAAAAGGATCCTGACAGCAGATAACCTTCTCAAATGTGGTTGGCCATGCTCACTAACATGCTGCCTTTGCCGTGCTGCTCTCGAGAATCCTGATCATCTTGCTTGTCAGTGCTGCTTCACAAAGTAGGTTTGGTGCGACATCATGCAACGGTTCAACATCGTGAACCTTCAATGTCATCGGAACAGTCTATTGAGTATTGGTGGCAACGTGCTGCTTGGTGCACTCCAAAGCCGTCAACGGCCTCCTAATCTGCTGTAGAAATGATTTATGAAGACTTCTAATCTCTTTTAAACTTCTAATCTGCTGCTGCCTTATAATTCTAGTTTACTTCTACCATCTTTTTTTCTTCCTCGCATGTAAACGCTATTCCTTGTAACTCTTTTGGCTTCGACCCTTGCAAGTGATTCTCTCACTTTATTTAAAAAAAAAAAGATATCGTGAGAGAGGACTAAACCTATAAATGCATGGAGTTCAGCACTTTATTTGTATGCACATTGGTACCTGCGCGCCATTTTCTCAAAGATGATTATATGTGTGCAGTAAAACTTTGAAATTTTAAATTATTAATATGTTTAAAAATATTATAATTTAATATATATAAATGATATCGATAGTCTTGTTATAAAAAATAATATCGAATGATGCCAAATTCTGTCGGCAGTGTCAAAATTCTGGTAAGGTTTGTTTGGAAAACAATAGAATCAAGCTCTTTAATAAAAAACTGGATTTTATTTACAAGAGCTCTGGGCCAAAAACTGGGATTCCGAATTATTCTCAGCACGTATGCATTGAATATTTCCATGACGCGCTACGTAAGGCATTAAGCGCATCTCCAGCAAACAATCTAAATTTCACTCTCCATATATTCGTATGGATAGCCATCCATAAAGATTCCCTCTCTATATTTGTTTTCACTCTAACAGATTATCAATATATCACCCTCCATATTCCACTCTTCTATATTTTAATAATTTCCTATAACAACATTAAAAATAATAAGTTTTGCTCTCTGCCTACTACTTGCTCATACTTGCTCATAATAGAACAGATTGACCACACTTATAATTGTACTCATCAAGCATGTTAAGTTTGCTAGAAACATGAAGTGACTACCATGGCATGCTGAATTCTACAAATCTATCATAGCAGAAATAATTTGTCACTGCTAATGTAGAGCCTAGAATCACAAACAAATAAGAAACTTCTTATGTAATATATCTAAAATGGATGAATCTTCAGAGACTATAGAGCATTGAAGAATCAGTATTCACATACAAGACATAGCTCACCAGCATATATTATCTGTATCACTTTGGCCTATACTCTACCATACAAAAAACTCATTGTTTCTCCATACCCACCGGTCCAAATACCCTGCATTTGGCCAAAAAAATACCACTAGATTCCCCAGCTCTCTCCCACTCGCACCAACATCCCACTCTTCTTGAATCCTTCTGCATCGGTGCTGCAAGTGTGTCCGCGTGGAGGAGATCTCCTAGCTCTCCACTCCCACAAGCATCAGTGCTGCATCGCGTGTTTCCTGCAGCCGCGTGAGGAGATCCCAGCCGCCGCGCAGAAAGCCATCCGGCAGCCTCCGATCCCCACCCTTTTTCTGTCGCCGCCAGGTCTGGATGGTCCATCCCTCTCCCCGTCTTCTCATTCCTCCTCCCAAACCAACAAATGCCTAAACTCAACCAAGCGTACATAGCAGTATCCACCTCGCTGGAGCGGACGCTCACCAGAGTGGACACACGAGGACTTCTGAGTCACGGCGGGAACAAGTGGATGGACAATCAATTGAAGATGGAGATCCACAGTGCAGCCGCTACATATGGCGCACGCGAGCTGCAAGATAGCGGCTGCATCTTTTTTACGTATGTGATGCCATTTCTGTTGGAGTGCCTTTTTTACTGTGCCAAACGCCAAACTAAGATGGAGGCTGTGTTGCCGTGCTTGCTGGAGATGCTCTAACCTAGATGCAAGAACGTGTCTTGTATAATTTCCTGAATGATCTCAGATCGAGCATTCATTGCTACAGGAACAGACATCAGTGTCAGGTTCTGAACCACCACTGGTTAGTCAAAACTGATAGTCGACGGCTATCAGTGACGGTACTAGAACCGGCATTGAAATCACGTATCAGTGTTGGTTTCAGAACCAAATCAACACTGATACGCGCATATCAGTACCAGTTCATTCAACAAACCAGCACTGATACGTGCGTATCAGTGCCGGTTCAATAATAGAACCGGCACTGATAGGCGTTTTTAGTTCTGGTTTGGAGCATGAACCGGCACGGTTGTGTATTTCATGCTATTTTTTATATATAAACCACGCTGTATTAATTCTATATTTAAATACATGTATATACTAAATTTATTTGCATAGCTTACATCATATTACACGAACAATCTTAAATCAAATTAATATGACATATATTAACTTAAAATATCAAAACATATTTATATAAATGTTTTCATAAGTTTCAAATGTGACATTGTTCTTACAAACTTAATACAAGCTAAATTACATAAATAGTTACCTCTAGTGCACCATTGTTAATGTGGAAATGAAAAACGCATACTGTGCCAACAACTAAATCGTTGGCTCGTAGAAATTGATCAAAACCAGTCGTCGGGTAGCATCGTCCATTTGTTGATTTATGCACTGCAACTGGAACTGATGTGCTTCCTACTGCTGTTACATGGATCTACGAGGTATGTTGGTGTAAGTGAGGTGTGATGTACTGCTCATAATACTGCCTTAAAAAGTACTGTTATAAATAAAATATGTTGGTAGCTAGTTAGATGAGACAAGTGTAAATATATAGATGTTTGTAATTATGACATGTGCAAAGTGCTTACCATCGACTTCTTATTGACGGTCGAGAAATTGATTATGCATACATATAAGTGAGTGCCGGAGGATAGACCCGCCGAGATATCTTGCAGAAGAGCCCTCCTTTCTAGAGTGACATCTGTTTGATTTCTAAAATAACAGATGTTCTTTAGTTGGTCTATTTGCTCGGTGTCATCATCATTGGCTATATGCTTTCCCTTTTTCACAGCATTGCTAGGACCCTCACCTACAATTATAAAAATCTACTTTAATTACATAAACAAAATATGCATGTCTAGTAAGTAATATGAGTTTGCTATAGATACCGTTGTCGCTGTCCTCCACTTTTATCGTGGTATTCTCGTCACCAAAATTATTGTAAATAGTAGCCGTAATAGACAATGAGGATCCCATTATTAGTTCCACATAGTCCTCTTCTACTAGGCGGACTCGGTCACCAAATGCATCCCACCCTTTGTGGAGACATAACCTACCACCACAGCTCGCAACCTCAACCATATTAGTGCACCCATCTTTTGTTGATATCTTAAGGGTGTTACCAGCGTGAATGTTATTGTTATCGGCAAAGGATTTTCTTAGAATCTATAACAGTGAGATAATATCACATCAGTTTATCAGTTTTGTTACCACATAAATAGAATATGCAATGTACAATATATAAACCCAGTAACGCCCGATGAAACGATGATTGATTTTGAGGAGGCAACTGTTAGGAACATTAGTTGGTTGATCACTTGGGACCACTACCACAGAAACGGTTTTTAGTGACAAAGCTTTATTGACGGATCAATGATGCGCGTCAGTAATACACTTGTAATGATGGACTATTTTACACGCGTCAGTAATGCTACATTATTAGTAATGGGTCATAGTTTGACCCGTCACTAAAGATAGGGCACCCCCATTAGTGACAGGTCACGGTACGACCCGTCACTAAAGGTTACCCCTAAGTGATGGGTTATGTTGAGACCCGTCACTAAAGAGGAGCACCCCTATTAGTGACGGGTCTGGGTACCACCCGTCACTATAGGATGTGACCTTTAGTGACGTGTGTTATTTTACCCGTATCACTAAAGTACCCGCAACCCTAAGGCCACCATTAGTGACGTCTTTCTAGGGATAACCGTCACTAATGACAAGTATTTAAGGACCTCAGATTCACTGAGCTCTGCACTTATTGCTCCCAGCCATCGCTGACTTCACCCTTGTCTCATAACTACCGACTGGCCGCAGTTAAGTCTCTAGCCACCGGCCAGCCGACCACTGCAGCATGGGCGCACCTCTGATGGTGACCCGCACTGTTACGTGCTTTGGTGCATCGCCCCACACCACCGCTAGCACCAACGTCCGGCCGAAGGTATACTTTTTCTCCAATATTAATACACCATCGTATTTTTGTAATATATATATGTTGAACAAAGTGAAATAATTAGTGAATTAACAACTAATGGATCTTTAATTTACTAGTTATAAATTAATTTTGTTATAAATTTTTATATGAGTAATTATTAGAGTCGCGCAACCGATTACGTCGTCTCCTGTTCGGGAGTGTTGGATTATAAATATGATCGGGCAACTGGTCATATTTATAGGAAGACGCTCCCAAATTATCCATGCACTTTGGACAGTCTAGGGATGTGTGGCCCGCGTAGCTAGTGCACGTGGTCCCGTACAGTTCTAGAGAGAGTTTTGGTGGTGTCTCCCTGTTGTTCTCCGGATACACAACCCTCTCGACCCTAAGTCGAGACGTGTATTTGGAGAACAGCAGGAAGATGCTGCCAAAATTATCTCTAGAACCGTACGGGACAACGAAGTCCACCTACATAGGCCGCACATCCCTGGATGGGATTTAGGACCTATTCTTGCCTATTAATATCCAAAGCATGCTTTAATTACCGCAAGTCATAAACTTGGATATATATGATAGTTGTTTTTTGATAATTTTGTAGATGCCAACAACAAGGAGCTGGTTGTATCTTGATTGTCGTACTTGCAATGAATATTTGAGTGGGTGAAGTCTTTTATGAGTACTGCTAGAGCAGACATGGAAGCTAATAAAAAGACTGCAATGTGGTGTCCATGCTGTGACTGTAAGAACGAGAAGAAGTTTCTAAATTCAGAATATATCTGCGACCATTTGCTAAGACGTGGATTCAAGAAGGGATATTATATATGGAACAAGCATGGCGAAGAAGGAGAAAACGATGTCAAATTAGATTAGATTGCTAGTAAAGATAAAGGTAGGGCCGGTGATACAGATTACATGAGCGATAATGATATTTTAGGAATTAATAAAGATAGGTATACTAATATAGTGGACAATGTTGATCAGATGGTGCGTGATGCAGAGGAACAAGTTGTATATTCTAAAGGAGAGTTTGCCCAATTCCAAAAACTTGTTTGAGACTCAAAACGAGTATGACAGTCTCCTCGGAACAATGCTAAATATGCTAGGCAAAACAAAAGATCATGAGAATGCTAGAGTGGATCTTGAAGAAATGAGTTTACGACCGGAGTTACATTCATAGCAGATAGATAGAGGAAAGTTCTTGCCTCCATCTTGCATCATCCTTTCTAGAAAAGAGAGAAAGGAGTTTTGTAAATTCCTGCATAGCATTAAAGTTCCATCAGGTTACTTATCGAATATCAACAAATTTGTCAACCTGAAGGAGCTTAAGATGGTTGATGAAATGAAGACTTACGATTGTCATGTGATGCTGACTCAGATGATTGCTATCGGAATAAGAAATATGTTACTGATGGGGGTAAGAGAGGCTATAATAAGTCTGTGTTTTTTCTTCAATTCAATTGGACAGAAAGTACTCGACCCAACAGTGCTAGAAGAACTAGAGAAAAAATAATTCTTAACTCTCTGTCTTCTTAAGATGTACTATCCTCCATCATTCTTTGATATTATTGTACATCTCACCTCACATCTCGTCAAAGAAATTTTCTTTCTTGGGCCTGATTTCTTGCATCAGATGTACCCGTATGAGAGATACATGGGTGTTCTAAAAAGTATGTTAGGAACCGTTCTTCACCTAAGGGTTACATCGCACAGGATTACTCTAGCGAGGAGGTAGTAGAGTGGTGTGTCAAGTACACAAACTCGGATAATCCAATCGGTGTGCCTCACTCTTGCCATGAGGGTAAACTAGCAGGTCAAGGAATCATGGGCAAGCAAACACTCACTTCTCCTCCAAAGGCATATGACCAAGCTCATTTCCTCGTGTTGCAACAATCGAGTGAAGTGTCACCATACATCGTTGAGCACAATTGCATGCTTTCTGCAGAGAACTTGTCTTGTACCGAAGCTTGGATCGTAAAACAACACATGAAAAGGTTCAATAGCTAGTTTCGAGATCGGATCGCATGATCGAAAACTCCAGTGAGCGAATCGATCAGACAACTAGCAACAGGCCCTATATACACTGTTACAACATATCAAGGTTATCATATAAACGGTTATACATTCTACATAGTTGATTAAGATAGCAGGAGCACAAATCAAAACAGTGGTGTTCATATAGATGCCTACGACAACAATAATGTAAAGAGCACATATTACGGTCAGATAGAGGAGATTTAGGAACTTGACTACCTAGGGTTCAAGGTACCTCTGTTTCGATGCCATTAGGTCAATGGAACAAAAGGCATTACGGTCGACAAGTACAGATTCACTAGTGTCAATCTAACTCAGGTTGGCTATAAAGAAGAACCTTTCGTGCTCGCTAAACAAGTTGCTCAAGTATTTTATGTGCCTGATACGACAAATAAGAAGCTTCATGTTGTCCTAGATGGAGAAAGACGAATTGTGGGTATTGAAAATATTGTTGATAAGGACGAGTACAATTAGTTTGATGAGATACCTCTTTTTGTCACCTCAATTATGCCACAGGTTAAACCAGACGAGAAGACTCTATACCTGCACTCCGACCATTCTGAAGGATTATACGTTAAGAAAGTAAGAAAACAGAAGGTGTAAAGGTTAAATTGTATATATACAAGTGTTGTGTTGTGATTTTCACTATTCATTGTAATTTCGTGCACGTTTGTCTTTTAAGTGTAAGATGTATTTATACTGAGTTATGTAATATATGTGGAATAGAAGTTGAAATACTGAGATGTGGTTGATTTGTACAAGTCATACTGATTTGGGTATGTAATATATGTGCAATGGAATTTTGTGGCAAGTGTTTTGCCAAATTATTAGTGACGGGCGGCACACAATGCCCGTCACTATTACTAAGTCATTAGTGATGGGCAAGTACCGCCCGTTACTAATTGACATTAGTGATGGGCAGTACTTGTTGCTCGTCACTAATAATTTAGCAACAATGACAGGCATTGTTTGCCGACCGTCACTAATAATTTGGTAAAACTCATTACTGCAGGCAGTTAGTGGAGATAAATAGATGGTATATTAATTGCCATTAGTACAGTCCCTTTAAATACCCTGCAGGCTGCCTGCATTTGGACTTCAGAACACCAAAATTTTTTGCCCTACTTCTCTTCTTTTTGGTCATGGAGGCTTGTGGTGGATGTTGACTGGCTCGACGCATTCACCGGCGTGTGGAAGCATCGGACCAGGCTTCATTCCACACAAACTGATCCATGGCATCGTTGAACAGTAACACAACACTTGTGCGGTCACTTTTATAGGTGACCACACAAGTGTTGTGCTGTTTGTAACATTATCATCAATGACGGGGGTAACTACCGCCCGTCACTGATGATAAGTCATGAGTGACGGGTGGTATCTACCGCCTATCACTAAGGAAAGTCATTAGTGATGGGCGGTAACTACCACCCGTCATTAATGACTCCCGCTTATAAATAGACGGGCCCTGAAGTGAACAGCACGCTTTCATTTCATGCACAACCCTAACCCTAGCTCTCATCGTCGTCTCTTTCGTCGTGCTCCTCGCTAGCCCCACCGTTCCGTCCTGCGTGGCCTCCGTTTCACCGTCTATTCCGTCACGCGTGGCCTCCGTTCCGCTGTCTGTTCTGTCGCATGTGGCCTCCGTTCCAACGTCCATTTCGTCGCACATGGCTGACCCTACTCACTGCTGCCTCGGGTTGCATCCTCCTCCTCCTAAGGTCCTCCTCCTCCTCCAACATGGCTAGGGTTTGTGAGTTTGTGAATATGTGGATAATTTGTGAATTTGTGAATATGTGAATAATTTATGAATATTTGCTCAATGAAGATGAGGCTATTAGTATGAGGATATGTGTGATAATTAGGTTTATTTTTTTTTCACAAGTTTGTTCATGCAATGATCCCTCATTATGTGCTAATATTATTGTTCCTATATTTTGTTCATGCGATGTTCTTTCATTATGTGCCTTTCAATACGTGCTTACTATTATTGGTTAGTACTATTGCTTAATGAATCAGTTATCACATACACATATGAATTAAATTGTAGCCTAGTGGCGAGGAGGCCATTAAGTTGGCAGCCCGACATCTGAGAGCAATAATGTTCAACATACAGTAGGTTATGTCTATGTTGTCACAAAAAAATTGTTTCAGTCATTTGTTTTTTTCAAGAGTCTCTTGTTTCTTATCTCATTCTAAATAAATTTTGAAAAACGAGTTAGAGTCGTGCAACCGATTACGTCCTCCCATTCAGGAGTGTCGGATTATAAATATGACCGGGCAACTGGTCATATTTATAGGAAGACGCTTTCGAATTGTCCACGCACTTTGGACAGTCTGAGGATGTGCGGCCCGCGTAGCTAGACCACGTGGTCCCGTATGGTTCCAAAGAGAGTTTCGATGGTGTCTCCCTATTATTCTCTGGATACACAACCCTCTTGACCCCAAGTCAAGACGTGTATTTGGAGAACAGTGGAGAGATGCTGTCGAAATTCTCTTTAGAACCTTATGGGACCACGGGGTCTTGCTACGCGGGCCGCACATCCCCAGATGTGATTTAGGACCAATCATTGCCTATTAGTGCCCAAAGTCTAGCGTCATGCGATCGTACATTTTTTGTAAAAAAACATTAAGGTCTCCCTTCTCTTAATGTTTAGATGTCTACCCGTTCCTCTGCTAGGTCTTCTAGCGCCGCTGACGAGCTAGCAATCAAGAAATCAAGGACTTAAGCAAAGTGGTTGATGGACAAGATAACTGTCAAGGCGGTTGACAGTGATGACCGGCCAACAGATAAAGCGGCCTTGTAACGGCTAAGGAAGCTTACAGGACTTATTGCATGGGAGAGGGTCCCGTTAACCCTGAAAAAGTTCGACGATTTTAGTCGAGAGCAGAAGACTGCACTCTTCAACGATGGGATCAACAATTTCCTCGAGTTTCCCGAGAATACAAAGGCGACAGATTTAAGGACTACGATGAAGATGATATCCAAGCTATAGAGGTCTCATAAAAGCAACCTTGTCTTAAACTTTGTAACCAAAGACCTCGAGCCCTTCATAAAGTACCCGTACCTAAAAAAGGAGGACTGAGACCAATTTGTCAACGTGAGGAGCTCAGCTGAGTTCAAGGCAGAAAGCTCTGCCAAGAAAGAGCTCTGGGCTAGGAATAAGCTACCCCACAACCTTGGCATAACTAGTTATGTGAGGATAAAAGATAAGTGGTTGGTCGAAGATGTCAAGATGGCCAGTGAGGGCAAAGAAAATCCGTGGCAACAGTTTCTCGGCAGAACGCAATCGTTTCTAAGGGCCGGGGGAGACTAACAGAGAGCGGTAAAGTCACGTGGACCTCGAGCAAAGCGACGTCAGTGGCTCAGAAGGTCAGAGATCTGGTCGTGCAGGTGTCACAAGCATCCTTCACTGCCGTGCTGGAGCAGGATGAGCTAACAAGTGCTCTCGGCAACCTAGAGCACCCTAGTCGTGTGCGGGACATCTCTAGCTCGCAAGGCTAGAAGCATGGTTTCCCAAACAATGCTGACATGTACAAGAAGTGAAGAAGGTCCGGGGGAATAGATGTAGAAGCGCTCTCGCAGAAAATCAAGAAGGATATATATACAGATATCGCGAGGAGCTCAGCTCTACAGGGTATTATCCTTCCAGATCAAGCTATATTGGATAGCCGTGCTTGTGTCAGAAAGAGCAGCTGTGCATCAAGAGAGGTCAAGCAACAACAACTAGAAGTGACCCCATAATATTACAGCGATTTGGAAGACACGATTGACCGGCTAACTGAACCAACCCCATGTAAGCTTATCTTAAAGCCTATGGGGTATCAGATTGAGGTGCCAATAAGGGAGGGATGTGCAGTGGTGTCTATCGATTATGTGCACCCCAACGTGGAAGATATCGCACTGCCTATTCCTCTGAATGATGAAATCATCACTCTACATGAACACATCTATCAAGGGTATAATAGAACCGGCTGGATATTTTCGTCGATGCCGAGACTTCTACAAGCCAGGCTCGTGCTCAACCTCCTGCTTCTCAACCTCTTGCTGCACCTGCTGCTCAACCTCTTGCTACACCTGCTACTCAACCTCCTTCACCTATCGAGCAAGGTAAAAGTGCCACCGCCCAAGAAGCCAACGGTCACAAAGACCAAAACAAAGAAGACCGCCGATAGAAAGTCTAAAAATGTTGCGAAACCTAATGTGGTGCTAACTTGGACCCAGACAAACCCTAAGTACCAAGCTGGCAAGGCTCTGCTCTCTCAAGATCAGCTAAGGAAAGCTGGGCAAGCCGTAATAGACCTCCATGCATTCTACCTGAATGGCTACAATAACAATAAATTTTCAGTTACTGTAGTGTATAAGCAACAGAATTTCTAGACTACTGACAACTATTTTTTCCTTTGCTTCGAGGATCTATATGATCTTTTCAATATGGACGTTGTTGACATCAGCTTGTTGTGATACTAGACATTATAAGTCACTTAACCTGGTCTTTCAATTAAAGTCGATACGTAATTATGTGGTATTAATTACTCTTTTATATCTGCAGGCTAATGTGGCAAGAATGCAATAAGCGACTATTCAAATTTCTTGACCCATAACTGTTAGCAATGGCAACCATCGAGAATGATAGGGATTTATGTGTCGACTACCTAACTAAGTTACTCTCCCATTATACCGTAAGAGAACAATTTTTAATGGGCGTACACCACTTGAATGGACATTATGTCCTACTACTCTTCACACCCAAGTAGAACATTATATGATACATTGACTCGACAAGATCGTTGGGACCGAATGACGACCGCACCGAGAGGGACTACTCGGTAATCAGAAGTATAATCGACGAGTGAGGTTTTCTTCACTTTATTACTACAAGTTCAACATTTAACCTATTCTCGCTTAACTCAATTTTGTTGTACCTCATTACTGAGCTTTCGATATTGGTCTCAAGACATCAAACGCAATAGAACGCCGACTGTTGATGCATAAAACCGCAGTGCCGGTAAGTCTCTAAATGTTTGCGTTTTTAAAATTAAATGTGTCGTCCAAACTAATCGTGTATTTCCATAACAGTGCTACACTCAACCTCCTGGAAACTAATGCGGGTTTTATGTCACATACCATATGATGTTAGCCCTAAAGATAGCGGATCTTATATCACCCGACATAAGATATTATCATGTACTTTGTTTCTGTGTTGAAATTACGTTTCATTTATGTAAACATCGACTAACATAAAATCTCAATTTGCAGGAATTCAACATACCTGAAGGTAATCTTGGTGAGACTGACTTGCAGGCCATCCGTTCACAGCTAGCGTCATTCCTTATGGACCACATCTTTAAACTGGGAGGCACTTTCTATTATAAAGGCTAGAATTAATGTTTGTTGGTTGTGAACTTGTGATGTAATATAACTTGTAACATTTAGTGAAATCTGTGATGTTTGCAATATAATTTGTGATGTATGCTTTGTTTGTGCAATACAATTTATGATGATGGCATTATGTGATGAATTCTGTGTTGTTTGCAATGTACAATGTTGGCTACCAAATCCTGGTTTTGATTCAGGATGTAGCTTAAAAAATATTTTTTATAATATGACCATAACATTAGTGATGGGTCTAAATAAATACTCATATCTAAAAGTACCCTATAGTGACGGGTGCAAAGTGTCGACCGTCACTATAGTTTGACCTTTAGTGACGGGTCACCATGTTCACCCATCACTAAAAGGGGTCATGTCAGACGCGACGTGGACCTGGAGGACTCTTTAGTGATGGGTGTTTACCCATCACTAATGATAGGGCTTTACTGACGCGATAAGAGTGACGGGGGACATGCCCGTTACTAATGTACATTATTACCCGTCGCTAAAGTACTTTTCTGTGGTAGTGGACCCCCTACTGCTGGAAGCACGCTTTCCAGCGAAAGTACCTTGTTGATCACTTGAGAGGCTTACCATGTCCCTAATTCATGTTATATTTGACAACGATGAAAAAAATACAATAATACTTATGTAAACCCTAATAAACAAAACTGAATATTATTAAATACATACACTCCATCAAAAGTATACTCAAACATACACATGCACATCACATTATTTGCATACACTCCATTAAAGGTATACTCAAACATATACGTACACTTGATCATTTCAGTTATCAAAGGTATATTCAAACATGTAGATTCTCAAACATATACATACACTTGATGCATGGCAAGGTACATACACTTGATCATTTCAGAAGTATACTCAAACATTATATACAAAAATTGCAAGCCAATGTACATACACTTGATCATTTTAGCCATATCTTTTTCAAGAGACCAGAGTCACATTTATGTATTATATACACACAGAGATTAATCTAAATAATCCACTTGCAGAGATTAACGTTATATACACACAGAATTAATCCACTTGCAGAGATTCATTTAGGTCACTGACAAGAATAATGGTGCCATAGACATAACTCTAGCTAAACCCTAAATCT
The DNA here is from genome assembly GCA_000418225.1 of Zizania latifolia. NCBI lineage: Eukaryota > Viridiplantae > Streptophyta > Magnoliopsida > Poales > Poaceae > Zizania > Zizania latifolia. The sequence goes on from KE372368.1 coordinate 839,706, forward strand.
AAATAATGTGAGAGGAAGTGGCATCAAAACTCTGCACGGGTGGAGACGGAGACGGCCGGACGGGCAGAGGCGGAGGCAGAGGCGGAGACGGCCGGACGGTGGATGCGGAGATGGCCAGACGGTGGAGATACAGCTTTCATTATTTAAACCGGTAGTGATACAGCTTTAGTGTCGGTTTGAAGATAACCGGCACTGATATGGCGCTATTTTTAAGTGGTTCTGTGGTAGTGATTTGCTGGATAGAAAGAAAACCAAATTACCAAGAGACCATGGATAATATACATGACGACGGTCAAGCTATTTTACCTATTGTCGGATATGCAACAGGGCTCTTAGCCAGCCCGGTACTGCAGCTGGTACAGTTTGCAGTTTGCTAAGGCAACGAGATATTCGTATCCCTAAAAAGAAAATTGACACATCACGCACACGCTTTGATTTGCCTCTAATTAATAAACTCACTGTATCACATTGTTACAAAAAGCTAGCTGCTAATGCAGTGGCCAAGCAGCTACCGTCAAATAGAGCTAGACCAATTTATCCAATTATTCACAAGGAAAAAAGAAGAGAAATACAAAAGTGGTTATCCAAAGAGGAGTGGAGAGCTAGCACGACAAAATGTATCACTCCTACCCCTTGATGTTGATCTGGTGCTCCGACGACGATGCGCCCACCGTCATGGCGTGGATGGAGGCCTTCGTCCCTAGCGACGGGTGGCTCACCGTGAGGTTGTACTCACCGTGGGGGAGGTCGAGCATGATGGAGCCGTCAGCGTCCGTCATGGCGGCTGTCTTGTGCGTCTTCCACTCGGCTATGAGCTTGTCGACAAGGTTGCCTACGGGGAGGTTCTTGAAGTTGTTGTCCGTCAGGCACATCACGTAACACCCCTTGGCATGCCACGCTGCCCACATTATCATGCCGTTTACAGACGAGTGCCCATACCCTTCCCTTAGCACCTGCTCCAAATACTTCACCTGATTCATCCATAATAATATAGATCGTTAGATCATGTCGAACACGAAAGATTCAGTCTTACACAGCTTTCTGCACCCTAAGTGTAGTAGGGTTACCTGGTTGGGTCCTTTGACGACGTCGACCTCGGTGAGCCACATGGGCAGCTTGAGCTGCGCGAGTGTGTCGAGCGCGCTTCTCATGTAGGGGATGTTAGGGGTGGAGAAGTGGCTCTCGAGGCCGACACCAAGCTTGAGGCCACCATTGCCGGGGTAACCTCGAATCAGCTTCATCTTGGCGATGTACTTGCTGGGCACTGGGTTGGGGTCCCCTGGCTGCTCCAGCGTGTTGAACTCGTTCATGAAGAGGATGGCATTGTGGTCAATCTGCCCGACCTGTTGGTAGATCTGCGGCGACGCATTGGGGCCAAGCTTGCTCTCGAAGTAGTTGAAGTGGAGATTCTCGTTCACAACGTCCCAGTGGATCACCTTGCCGGCATAACGGGTCACAACGGATTTGAGCCTCTTCTGCATCGCCGCCTTTAGCTGGTTCAAGTTCAGTGGCCTCACCCACCTCATCTGCGAGTTTTGGTCGTTCCAAAACACGTTGTGCCCACGAATCTAAGAAATGATTATATATATTGTTAGTAAATCAATTTTGCTATTTAAACTTGCTCAATCTAAAAATTGTCAACTTTATTGCAAAGATAGTATAAGTTTGTTATTTTATTTAGTTACTTGATTAGCATAGATGTGTCGTCTTACTTGTCTAAATCATAAGTTTTTGTTGGTAAGAATTAAGGATATAAGCTAAAGTACAAATTGTGAATTTCAATTCAGAGATGATTGACGTTGATCTAACAAGTTAAAAAGCGGTTGAGAAATAAGAAAAAATTAGTGACTTAACAAATAGATTAGTAAATAGTTTCCATGTCAAAAAATGCACCAAACGAAGCCGGTGGTCAGTGGCTGACCTTGATGTTGTACTTTTGGGCGAGCTTGAGCATGGCGTCGGCGACGCGGTAGTCCTCGTTGTTCTGCGTCCACTCGGTGGAGTACCACTTCATCTCGTTCTCGAAGGTGGCCACCGTGAACCTCGACGTGAACCACTTCTCGTACGCCGGGAGGTCCAGGATCTCCTTGGTCAGCGTGTTGCCGAATGGGAACCCTGCACGGAGGAGCTCGATGATCACGGTGGCGTTCGCCATCGGCGCGCCGTCGTTGCCTCGGGCGACCACCCTGACGGTGCTCCTCCGGGCCTTGTCGGCGGAGCGCAGCCGGTGCGCGTCCCACTCGTCGAACGTGAACGGCTGCAGCGAGACGCTGTCCACCAAGATGTCCACCGGCGCGTCGCTCTGTATGCTCTCTAACAGGTTAGATCGATGACTGAAACGGCGCGGCGGCCGGCGGCTGATATATATGCCGGTATTTTGTTCGACGAATCGACGGTAGGAGTAGGAGATCGATCGATCACCTCGAAGAAGATCTCTCCGTGACCGGAGGAGTATGAGGTCATGCCGCCCTTGAGCATGCTCCAGCAGCCGGACTGGGCGGAGACGCTGCCGGCGACGACGCGCTCACCGCTGGGTGACACGACGAACGCCTTCACGTGCGCCGTGCCAGCCGACACCTGCAACCAAGCTGCATGCGCGCCGGCAAGACGGCTATCATGACGACCACGCTTGCACGTACGCATGTATGTACATGAATGGTACTGGTACACGTACCGGACAGCGAGTAGTGGGTGTCTGTCTGAAGCCGTATCTTCTGGTAGACGCTGTGCGACGGCGCGGCGGCGGCATCGGCGCCGGACAGGGAGGCCACGCGCTGCACCACGGCGAACTTGTTGCCGGACGGCGAGCTGCTCACGCCGGCCTTGAAGTCGCGGCGCGTCGACCAGCCCATGAGGCCGCTGTTGAACTCGCCGTTCTGGATGATGCCGCCGTTGTACAGCGGCTTCATCGGGTCACGCAGGCACTGCAGATGCATGGCATGTTCGTTTGATCATGTCAAATCTTGAACTGCTACTACAATGCCGTACAATTTTCTCGCTTTGTTTGATTTCGTGCGCAGATAAGCTACAACATTTTGGATTTTGATTGCATATATGCACCAAATTGGATTTTTAACAGGTCAGCTGCTCTAATCAATTTTGGCTTATTAACCACTCAGTTATGCATGCATCAGAGTGTCTTACGTTTTAAAACTAGAATATAACTAACATTTCGATAAGCAATTTATCGATGTCCTATTCTGAGGTCTTCCGGATCGACGCAGAGAGAGATCGAAATCAAGGTATAATTCGTACATTAACAGTAATCACCATATATAGCCTCTGTTTAACAAGAGATCGATCGATACAGAGAGTGAGGAAACAACGTCACTTGCCTCAATACTTGCTGTATGATCATATTCTACAGATTGCACCATCCACCCTACATCAAGTAGGCATACAATTAAGTATCTCACGTCACAAGATGAAATAGATCACAAGGTGATTAAAAATATAAGGTATACATTTGGTCGAATAATTAGAAAAGAATTCGATCAGAAATCAACTAAAAACCGACTTAAATTAGCTGAGATCTACCTTGAAAGAGTGAGATCCATATCGTTGAGAGCACCACTAGTTTCTCCATGAAAACCCTCATTGTGACTCTCACTCACTCACTCACTCACTGCTAGCGATTGAGACGATTCAATTAATTAATGGAGAGGCGAATATATAGGCTTGCAGGGTTAATTAGTAGTAATTACGATTTTTAAGTGCGATATTGTTTGATGATATTTTGATTTGAATCGGTAGCAGTCAGCGAGAGAAACGGTACAACATAGAGGAGAAGCAGTTGCTGAATGTGTGGACGCATGCGCAGCTGAGTTAATTATGTTATTTATAGGCTTGTAGTGGACAGTAAGTTCATATGATTTTCAGGTTATATACTACACCAATGCTGGTATTACCCGATAGTCGAAAGGATTTTCAGGTATACTACGACAATATGACGCAACTCGGTTAGGATTTGGATGTGTCCTGATTTAAGATAGAAAGGTTGTAGCTTATGCTTCCACACAACTTCGACCTCGTCAAGAGAACTACCTAACACATGACCTTGTGTTGGCAGCTATTATTTTTGCACTGAAGATCTAGAGACATTATCCATTTGGTAACATGAGTGTCACTATGCTAGAACCATTCATCCACGATGTGTCATCTGTCACAGATAATTGTGAGCTATCTAAGATAACATATCTAACGGTTAAAAAAATAACCGTATAAGTAAGGCAGCAGGAGGCTAGGAGCCTGGTGAGGATGATCATGTTGGGCTAAATTTCCTTTACATGGAGCCTATTTTTTAGCCCATTGCTATCCAAGAGTCTAACTCTTGTGAGCCGTTGATTCATCTTTTGATCAACAGTTGTGATTGCTCTATTTTTGTATGTGGGATGAAAACTCTAGCCTCCACTTAGGAGAGAGGTTTGCAGCAAAAGAGAGAAGCCAAAACAGGAAGAACAACTAGGAAAACACAAGAGAGGAGAAGAGAAGGCGGACAAGAAGAATAGTTCATCCTGTCCGGTGGCTTCTACTTGTTCCTCTTCAAGTCAATGATTGAAGACTCAAACGTGGTCAGATCGACACCAAACTTGGTGAGTTTGTTGTACACCCGGGGCACTTCAATTTGGTTTGTTTGTATGAGGATTGGTTGAGTGAAGAACCAGATTTGAGCAAGGGTTTATCAGCTATAGTGACTATAGTTTTTAACATGAGCAGTTTTGGCAGAATGTTAGTTTCAAGGGATAACTGGTTTCCGATTGGGCTGATCTTTTGATAGATTGGAAGAGACTCATAGACCTTCATTTCTGTCAAGTTTCATAATGTTTGCTTTTGTAGTTTGAGAGATATTAGCTGAATATCGAAGGGAACAAAACCTGTCTTTCTCTGCTTAGTCTAGTATACCTCCTGCTAGTTATCATATGGTTAGTATTATTGATGCCAAGTGTACCACTTGATGATATTGCTACTGCTATGATGTACCTGTAGATGTTATAGAGAAGACTCTATTTATACCCATTGTTGATAATAGTGAAAGCTTAGAGTGAACTTTTTGGTCCCATGGTTTTTACTTCTCTCATTGAGAAGGTTTTTCACATAAATCATTGTGTCTCATGTGTATGTTATTATTATTCCACTGTTGTTCATGTTAGTTAAAGCCATCCTCAAAGTTCACTACAAGATGAGAGGATAATTCATGTGTGAAATATAGTTGCTGTTTTGATAAATTGATATTTTGCATATAGTGACTTTGGTTTAGCCCCAACATACTCGTCATAGATGGGTCGTCATCTATAGCATGTGTTGTTATGGCCTATCACAGTTCATCTACGTACGATGGGTCATAATATTTGACTCGCCATAGATGACATAGGTCATTTGTGTCAGTTCATCATTATAACCCATCACATACGATGAATCATCTATGGTGGGTGCCAGTTATGATCCGTCAATGTCATTTGTGATGAGTGTAAATATACATATAACACCGTGGCCTCGCTGCCAGCTTTCTCGCTAAGCTGAAGACCCCCTACGCCCTTGGCAACCGCGAGACGCCAAGCCCCTCTCCCTTTTCGCTCAATCGCATTGCCAATCACCGTGATGTATTCCCGCACGTGCGACCGTCGCCCATGGACACAAAAGTCACAAGCGTCATCACAATCCACTGTTTCACCCACTCCCTGCACAGTCTAATCATCGACCCTGTTCCACTTATTGCGATCTCATTTATCAATGTTTTCTGGTCCTACATCGATCGGCATCATGTCCCGTATGTAGAACGCCACCACCACACATCATCCTTTTGCCGCCGTCGAACCAACGTCGCCTTCACCATGCCATGTCCGCTCTGATCGCACCGAAGCCATCAAATGCTTTTGACTACGCTAGGGCACGCTTATCCCCTCGAGCATAGCTACAAGAGTCCTTCCTCGCCGCTGCACAACTCACACCCACAGAAACCCCAAAACCAAGCGAAGTCATCGAAGCTCATTGTCTGCTTACATTTGGTACATCTCATTTCTCCCCCTCCATTACTTATTTGCGCCAATTGAAAGCAGGAACATGATCCCGTGCTTCGTCGATGCCATTTTTGCAGCTAGTCACCCTGGACCATGCAAGTTCATCGGAGCCCTAATCCGTCGCCACCATTCACCCCTCTGCTCCGACCCGACCAAGGTCCACCATTTTTCAATTCCATGTAACTATAGCGAGTACATACGTAGGGTATCATGTTCTACTAGCTATCATGATTGTTGCTATACTATGGCTCATCAGCGACGAGAAGCCCTATTTTGAGTTTTAGTTCACTGTTGCCAGGCCTCCATGTAGCTTAATCCGGTCGCACTAGAAGCCATATAATGCCTCTAATTTGGTGAAAAGTTCTGTCATGGGTCGTCGAAGGCACGCCATCTTCCTCCATGCCAGCAACCCGAGCAGCGTAGGGGCATTGCCACGAAGCTGCTAGGAATTCCTTTTCATAGATTGGGTCCATTGATCCTCACTAAATTAGTGTCCTTATCATGCTAATAAATTTTGATCGCCGCTAGTGCTAGTTTGGATGCTCGACGGACATTAGCCGTCAAAGCCCATCTTCAACTTCCAACCATCTGCTTTCCGTGCGTGATAAGTTGCTGACTCAGGGTCTCACCTGGCGGCCGTGCGCAAGGAACCCCAAGCCGACGTGTGTCCCTCACCGCGGCCTATGTTTGAAAACCCGTTGCATGCAAGAGATGAATGTTTTAATCAAAAGAATTGGTCTAGGGATCACAAGAAGGAAAAGTTGACCAAGCAAGTTTATCTTGTCATGAGGGATGATAATAAAGATAAAAGAATAAGATTTGGCTACAAAACAGAAAAAATTAGTTGTTGAGCCTGTTGAGTTGAATCCAATTAGGAAGGTCACATTGGTATCTAGTCAGTGAACATGTTTGTGCTTTAGGAGATAAAGCTGAACATGTTAGTTTAGATGTTAGAAAAAAGAAGTTCAGTTGTTTGAAAGTAAGAAATACAAACATGGTTCGAGTTCAGATTTGACAAAAAGAAGAAAAGCACCTGTTGTGGTTCATCAAAAAATAACGTGAAATGAGTTTAATGGCAAGTATTTGAAAATGTTCTTCAAGCGTTTGGTGTAACACTTGAAGAAGCTAAATGACCGATGATGGTGATTTCACACTTAGCCCATGTAATTGGCAGATACATGCTTTAGACTCACAAGTTTGGCAAAAAGGTAGGGGCCATTTTTGAAACCCTATTTGGCAAGAGAATAGATTTGGCCAATCTGAACGTCTTCAGCCTAGTCCGATCGACCGTTGAGCAGTCAAACTATCAGAGTTTGACTCCAAAACCAATTTAGAGTTTTGTGACTTGTCATGTTTCTATCCAACTCTACTCACATTCAACTCAATTCCTAAAGGCCCAAGGACATGAGAGGCTCTCTGTTTTGCAAGACCAACTCGGGTTATGGATAATTCAATTGAACTTTGTGCAACACTTAACATGAGTCATTCTTTTACCTTTACCTTTTACCTTTTACTTTTCTTTTTAGAAGTGGTCCTTATAACTAGTAGATCATTGTCTACTTGTGTCATAGATGGTTTGTCTTTACAACAAAAGTGTGAAATTTTGATAGGTTTGTTCCAAAAGCCTTTCATCGCTCATGAGATGAGGCTTACCCTATTTTTTGACCTAGATTAGCCTTTAAGACTATTCGAGTCATTCTATCACTGTCAACAGCAGTGTTAGAAAAATCAATTAATTAGCCAATTAATCGATCGATTAACTTGCGATTGGCATATCACTAGTTAATTTAGTGCATAATCAGCTAAGAAATCGGCTAGTCAATTAATTGGATGGTCAACATGATTAATCGATCGGTTAAGGTGATTAATTGGCCAAACAACCCAATTAATAGGGTTGGCCCCTGATTAATCATGGTCAACAAATATAAAAATGCTCTTTGTTAGGGTTTTCTCGAAATTCTCGTCAGGGTTTTCCCGAGCAGTCCATCTACGGGGATACCCGCGATGGTGTTTTACATGTAGGAAAGCGCTGTGATATAAGCCTTATGGTCGACTCAATAAACACAAGAGTCAAAATTTAGATAGGTTCAGACCTCTTAGAGGATAATAACCCTACGTCCTGTATTTTTGTGGGTTGATTTGATGTAGAATAGCTTAGCAATTTATGGCTTTGAAGGCTAAAACTATTGCAAGTCGATGAAAGTAGATGATCAGACCCTTATCCCCTTTATATAGTCAAGGGGCGAGGCGTATAGAGATGGGATCAGACTTGAGTCAGTTTCCTAGGATCTAGAGATCACAATCGGACTCTACGATATCTCCTATTTACAAGGATATTTATACATGTTTTATCTCTAATATCAAATCAGAATCTAACTTGCTATTCTAGCGCAAAGCTTATCAATACTAGACTCCTTCATGGGTTGTATTAGATAGCATATAGATTAGGCCCCACCTTTGGTCCAATCCATCAAAGCCCATCTTGGGTACCCAGGGAGCATATCTCGATAATTCCTCTTTCCTGTTTCTCCCTTCGAGCACTCTAGCCGCTAGCACCCTTTGAGTCTTCCTCACTGTCGCTACTGCAATCACCACCGCTGCCTCCCCACATGACCCCTCTAGACTTGAGTGAGAATGTAAATCATGAAGTCTTTACTCTTGAAGACTACTGTGAAAATTGTTAGGGAACACGGAGGCTACGCTAGCTGAAACAAAAATTTTCTACCACGCACACCAGGATATCTTGCTAAGAGAGGGATAATAGATCGTTATCTCTGGCACGCAGAGCAGCGGGAGAAGTGTTGGAGCAGCGAGCCAATCCAACACGCGTGCACCAATGTGGTCGAAAAGCCGATCAACGTGGTCGGGAAGCCTTCGCCCGACCTCCCATTCTTCAAGTCAATGACGACGTTGATCCAATCAAAGACGCTAATGTCGATGCTAATGCCGATGCTGATCAACGATGCAATAGAGCAATGCCTCTACTGGTATCCACACATCTAGGGGTGGAACGCTGGCCTATAGCGTACTAGCACTCAGGCGGTTGGTGTGGTGGTCGGGCTCGAGAGAGACGACGAGTAGGGTTTGCTTAGGGTGGCTAACAGATTAGCACGCACACGACATATCTTGCATGAGCCCCTTACCCTCATATATATAAACGTCCTAGCTTGAGTCCTTTCAAACCCAATCAGGACTCTACTCAGATCTCTATCTGATCTATTTGGATCTCTATCCAAACCATTTGGATCTCTATCCAAATTGAGCCTGATTCAAATCTTATTCGAATCTAGTGTTTCAACCCATTAAGTGTGTAACCCTGTAGGTTCACATATAGGTTGGTTAATATATGGAAACTCATTTCCAATACTCTATTAATAGCGGCCTCTAGCAAAGTATATTAACCCAAGTGTACGTAAAGATCTATTGACGCAAAAATCACAGGTATCCCTATGTCTTAATACTCGAAGGCCTGGAAGAATCTGCTTAACTCCAGTGTAGGTCCTAAATAACCTAGAGGTGTCAGTAGACGTGCTAGTCAATTTGACCCTGCAATTGATAAGGAAACAAACGTAAGATATTCTAATGCTATAGGCGATGGTCTATCGACATCGGCTTTGATAGCACACGTGTAAACCATGATACATCGTGGAAAAAGCATGAAGTGTAATAAACCCTATCAATCAGCTCTAGCATTAACACTCTAAAGTACCAATCTCTATGGTTAGAACTAAACCGATGTAGCGTAAAGACGTGTTACCGAGAGAACTATAAGTAAGATGAAACCGATCGACAGAATAACAGATAACTTATTGGCTAAAACTCTGATAAACGTCAGGCTAATAGATCGAACCAAACCAGCTCATATGCGTCCCCATCAACGCCATGGATCGGACACAACCGAGATAGCATCCTATTAACGATCGGCATACGATCTAATCTAATACAATCTACTGAACCGTCATGATTGGCAAATACATAGATTCAAACGATAAAGTACAGTATGAGAAAATAAATCAATGCATTAAATCGATAACTAGCAAACCTACTCCATCTGATCACAGTATCGGACCTAACTGAGAAATCCATGAACACATGAATCAGTTTACCATGTAGGCTATCCCCGTCGAAGTCAGAGATCAGACTTAACCGATGCAGTGATGACTCTGGCGGGGAATCACCCTAATGCTACATACCTAAAGTTGGCGATGCGCAGAAGAGTTAATTGGTTGGTTGTGTGAACTCCTTATAATGACCCCAGGCTTACATATTTATAGCCAGGTGAACACGCTATCTATGGATAACATAAAATCCTAACTGACTCATTTATTTGCTAGCTAAATGATAACTAATATGAAGTATTCGCCTTTTAAGCCTCTATCGGCGGTCCATCGGCTTCGTCACCTGGTTTGCCAAGCTGATGATGCGCCGATCCAAATTCTGATGTCAAAAAGATCATATCGGCTGAACCTTGTAATATTCTCATATATAAATCCCTTTACCTCATGATATTGATCAAGCATAAGATAAGACTTGTGTCATCCTATCAATAGCTTAATCTCTTTCTCGATCTCCGTATTGGATTATAACTTGTGATTAACTCCTTAATCACGTCAATATTACCATGCACTTCTATAATCCATTACATCGAGGGGCCTAGAGATATCTCTTCCGTAAAGAGAGGCAAATTATATCTTAATCACTCACATCCCACTACATGTTTCATAGTATATCCGAAGACTACTTTTATAACTACTGAGTTATAGAGTAGTGTTTGATAGACTCAAAGCAAGCTACTATATATGTTGGGTACCATGATGATCTTATGTCTAAGAACTTTACATAAACACTAGTAAGACTAACTGATGACATATGAAATCTCAGCAGTGTCTTATAGTGGATCTATCTAACATATGTTATCTAACATACATTTATATTATTGATTTGGTATCTTCATACCCATATTCATAAGACATGATCATCAATCAATACGCATACCGATCTCAGTCATATCTGTTCCACATATAACTTACATCCAATTAGGAATCATTTAGAAATAATAATATTATGAGTCTAATGAATGAGTCACATACTCATTGATCCATAATGATAATTTCTATTATAAGGAATAAAATAACTTTATTTCATAAATATAGTATGTTATGTACAACATCTCTATGTTGTCTCTAAGACGTAATGCTAACAAAAATATGAATGGTTCTAATTGGAAACAAACTTCTCGAGATCTTATACATGTTACATAGATACCTTATGTCAACTAATTAATTCAGTTAATCTACGACTAATCGATTAATCCCTACTCTCCAACCAGCTAATCAACTACCGATAACTGATTTTTTAACACTCAATAGAAGCCTTCTCGACGACATCATCCATCCGAGGTCACGGCAATGGTCAAAACCCTAGGCTCAGCCCGATCGCCAGTACATTGCCGGTCCAATCTTGTGCATAGTTGGTCCGACCACCTTTGGTCGCCATTCTGACCTCCCAAAGAGGCAGCTGACTCCACACTACTACATCAAGCTTATCGGGAGACACGACACCAAGTGTGTTCAGTGCATCGACCAGAAAAGCATAAACAACATGCCATATGGTCAGATTAGTTCATGATGTCTCTCATCCTCGAAAAAGGAACTATGTTCTGTTTGCCTAGTTATGGATATCCCTCTTTCATTGTTAATCGTTGCAATTGTCTCTGGTTGTGGAAGGAACACGGTGAGAGCTAGTGGTGCTAAATACAAGTTCTTTGCCACATTACTGCTTGCCACTGGGTAGATGGAGAGGTGGTAAATTAAGTCTGGGCCAGCCTTGGATTTCAATCGCTTGGACCAAATCCAGACCAGGCCTGGGCTGGGCTTGGGCCTCATACTTTGTGCTGCTAGGGCTACATACGTATTGTCCCTTGGGCCTATGATCTTTATATTCCACAGTCCAAGTGAACCAAAGCTTTCATGTATGTAATGCATGTAGTGTAAAAATGAACTGATGTTGCCTGTTCTTACATGCTATCGTGCATACTTATATACTATAAGGAACAAAAGGAGTGATCTGTTCCATTTTGCTAAAACATTATTAACACATGATGACAACATCAGCAGCAGCAGTCTACAACTACACAAAGCGATTGCTGCTCTACTGTAGCTACCAACATGCTGCCGGAAGTACATACAATAGAGTACATTTAGGTTCTATTGAACATGCACACAATGTGGTCATTGGTTAGTTCCAGATGCCCCCCGTTCTCACAAGTCACAACTAACTGATTGTTTTCCTTCTGATTCCTCTTTTTTTTTCCATTGTTGATTTTTTTAGAGAGGTCTGTTCTTCCTTGCTGTTGTTGTGGATGGGGAAGAAACAAGTTGGGAGCTAGTGGTGTTAAATACTGAAGCTCTCTGCCACATTACTGCTTACCTACTGGGTAGCAAGAAACAAATGATAACATCGCGATTGTTAGGATATTCTCAATAACCAACAGAAAAAAATGGCGCAGGGCATCTAAGTTTAGTTTACGAATACATGGAAAACTTCACGTCCAGGATCAAGAGTTGCGAGGATGATACATCAATTCCAAATGCACACGAAGTAATACGTTTAGATGCACATTCATGATAAATATAGGATTTATGATTGGTAATTTGGCATTGAGTAATGGGCAACACATGTTGTCAATACTACAACAAAATTCAAAACTGAACCGTAATTAGCAGGCTTCTTGTCAAATCAAGCAAAACGCAGAACCATTAAAAGCTATCTGCAGTCTTTCACTTCAGCAACAGTAAGTTACCAGCATTGTAGCAATGGAATGAGGCTAAATCCTCAGCAAAGCACAACCAAAGATGCTTCCTCGACAATGTGTCATTGGTGATCCTGGTCGCCAGGTTGGTCTCTCGCTTGTCACATTCAAGATATCAACATCAGATAGCGGCTTGATGCACTGATTTCTTGGTCCAGGTCCAATCACTCCACCAACCAAATATATGTTGTCTCCTAGACCAATCATCCCAAAACCTATCCTGCTTTGGAATTCGGTTGCACATGAAACCATCTTATCAGGGTAATTCTCACCACGCTGCTTCATAATGCAGCTGTTGCTTAGCACATAAAGCTCCCCACGAACCATTGCCAGCGGACCTTGCAGCCAGGAGTAGTCCTCAACAGTCCAATTATTGCCACCATCTTCAAGAATCTGCACTGTTGGTACACCTTTGTGCAATACATGCATCTTACCCTTTATGACAAGTCCAGAGCATGCTGAGCTGTGAGCTTGACGTAGGTCAGGGAGAGGCTCCCACGTGTCAGCTTCAGGGTCATAAATCTCGGCCTTTGATATCGATTTGCGGCAGTTTGTGAAACCCCCAGCAACAATTATTTTCCCATCTAATGCACAACAGGCAAACATTGCACGAGCTATAAGCATTGGAGCTCTCTGGGCCCATACACGGAGGAGAGGATCATAAGACCAAACCTCATTGCTCGCAAAGAACCTGTCATGGTCTCCAGTAAGTGGGTCGACCCGATCACTGCCACCACCAATTACATAGAGCTTGCCTGCAATTGACGCCACTCCAAAACGGGCAATATTCCTAATCTGAGATGGCATGACAGGGAGGGTTATCCACTTATCTCGAAGAGGGTCATAAAGTTGCCACATATTTTCTGGTTCATATGCTAACACACACAGCAGCTCTTCTGTCGCACCAATCTGATTTCTAACTTTGAAAAGCTCACCACTGCAAACAGATGCTCTCCAAGAGCGGCAAACTAGTTGAAGAACAGGATGGGACAAAAATGGGACTCGTGCAAGGCACTGAAGAGCAACTTCATTAGGGAGACCATCCAGTAATGTTGATGCCATTGTGCACTCAAACATATGATCTCATTATACAGCAAGAAAGTGACAAGAAGTGAAGCCTGAAAATAATCAAATATGAAGTTCTGATTAGTGATTACCATACAGGAAAATTGACAAGAGTAAATACAAATAAATAGAGACTTTGATCATAAAGATATCATTCAAAATGACACTAAACGAAAGTGATATGATGCCAACAAAAGCAATAGTTAAACCTCAAACCAGCACATAAACACACAATTAAGGAGAATATCCTAAAGAGTGTCTAAACTCACATTGTAGAGCTTTATTTTCTGTACTACAGATTTTGGCATAATAAAATGAACTGAATAGATCCAAACTCACAGTCATCTTCGTAGGCCATAGTAGAGGATCTTATCCAAAATATATTTGGACTGGATTCTGGAAGTAGAAATAATTTATTTGGAAGTCGGTTATAATGCCTAAGGAAGGAATTTTAATCCAGGAAACATGAAAGTCAATATCAAGTTATCAACTAGGATACTACATATGTGTACACTCCATTCTTCAAAATTCTGACTATTATGCAGATATATGATAAAGAACAAGACGGCATCAGGGAAAAATCCATCAATTAAGTGAATACTAACTCGGTAACAAAGGAACTACTCCCGCAAATCTCCATATGAAACATCAGACAGCACAGGACATAGTTCATTAGGCATATACATTTACAAAAGTTTGTTAAACAGATTCGTACTTTCTTAGGGTTCAATGACTTTTCACTCTATGGTTATATTATATATATATACATCCCCTAAGACAAATTCTGTGTTATGTGATCCATCTTGATGAGAAATAGAATATAAAAATACATGCTACTCTTCAAGATTATGCATTGGCCTTAAACGTTAGAGAAGTGGATGCTTAGAAGCAAAAGGTGGTGTAAGAATACAGGTAGGTCATTCAGCCCACGTTGCACTAAAGACAAGGTCAAAACTCAAAAGGAATACAGTATTCTCATTCAGGGGCATATGTTAGTACCACGAAATTAGCAACAGACAAACCTAAAAGAATCCACGCAAGCACAAAAAGAGATTGATAACAAAGAATATTTGTCGAATAAATGAGGAAAAAGGTGAAAATGTTAGGGTACCAATACTATTAGCTAAATTTTTAATAGGCCAAAACAAATGGTGGTGGAGGGAATATGACATGCTAGATATAAAAAAACATTGATGAAACAAGGTCAGTTAGTATAGGTGCAAAAGAAAGCAATAAAAAGTGGATTTCAACACATCTTCAAGCCCGCCTCTTTCTTCCAAAATGGCAGTTAAAATGTTGTCTGAGTAGACACTTACAAACAAATATGCCTGAAACTAAAAAGTGCAAGTTGTTGCAACTTCCATGAAACACAAGCAACCTAGACAAATTTAACAAGTTATTGTCGATTAGGATGTATGCAGCACATAACAATAATACCACACTACCCTAGTCTTGTCTAAATGAATCAACAGCACATGAAAATTAAACCCTACTCTTGTTGAATGTTGAAATGAACCAACAGCACCAGGAATTAAACTAGACTATTGCTTTGCCAGAAATTAGACTATTGTTTTGCCAGAAGTGTCATTGCTATCACATAGCAGGCACCATCGATTAAAATAATGCGCATTCATGGAAGATTCTAGACCATTCTGAACAACGAATCGACAGACACCTAAGAACACAGAAAACATTTAGGCCAACGCAACCTGCCAAAGTATCAACTGCATCAAGTGTACCCTTCACAAAAAATGAAACCCTCCATAGTACGGGGGCAGGGTCACAGGGATAGGATCGGTGTTTAGACTAGAGCGAGGCCGGGACGGCGGTAGGTGGTGAGGTGACGATGGCGCCGCTGGCCGCGGGATCGGGAGAAGTGGGTGGGCGGGGTCAAAAGCGGGGAGAAAGAGGGAAACAGGTCACAGTTGGCGGGGTGAGGGTAGCAGCCACGGCGCCGCCGTCCACGGGGAGAGGTGGGCCGAGAAGACGGGGTGGGGATCAAAGAAGGAGGGGGAAGGGGCGCGGAGCTCACCTGAGCCGGTTACTGGGAGCTCGGCAGCAGCCGTCCGCCGACGGAGGTCGCCGCGGAAGGGGGCGGCGAAGGTCGCAGGGGAGGGCGGGGCGCAGTAGTGCCGGAGGAAACGAGGAGGGAGCGAGCGGTGGCGACTGGTGAATTGGGGATCGGAGGGGGGAACGGGGATGGAAACGGGTGGAAGAGGGATAGTCTAGTTCTCGTGTTAATATGGATTGGGCGTGGACCCGTTTACAAACGGGTGGCAGCAGCAAAACCCAACCAGCATAAGCAACCGGCAAGCATATTCCTCCAGGATTCTCAATTTCGCAGGATAAGCCGGTTACGTGATAAACATAGCAACACGATGGTTAGTACAAAATACGAGGTAGAACGTAACGAAGTAAAATACCATTGCTAATGTAAAATATGCTTAAAATTAATACCGTACATATTTCTCTTGGGCTATGCTTTCTCAACTTAGAAAGTTGAAATATCTTGGGTCATGCTTTCTCAACTTAGAAAGTTAAAAGCTGAATTAAAATTGGCTTTTCAATTGTATTAGTTTTTTTTAGTATAAATTAAAAATTATACATCTTTTAGATTCGATAACTTTATAGTTTATGCTATTCGATCTTTTCGTCAGTTCATATAAATTTATTATATTTATAGAAAATTAAGTTGTTAAATCATTGTTTTATGTTATTAACTTTTATAGTTCACAACTTATAACAACTTTTCATAATTTATAATAGTTTTTTAAAATATAATAACTTATGTCGTAACGATATTATGTCTTACTTAAGATATAATTTGTTCATTTTTATTATCTCTCTTTTTTAATTTTCTTATTATATCATATTCTTTTTTCTATATCTATACCTAGTTTAATAAATAACTAACACTCCGATCGAAGGTGGACAAACCTAAGGATGCCGCCGCCTGCCTAGAGTCTCGATCTTGACGCGTCGTGTCGCCACAGTGACCATCCAGACGAGCTACCTGTGTGGTTTGCTGCCAGCTGCTACATGGGCTCGTTGTACGAGTTGTGCCGCCCACCGCGCCATGAGCGCCCTGGCCAAGTGGGTCATATTTGCTTGCTGTGAGTATATTTTGGTAAAACCAAAAAATCGAACCAAAATATTTTAATTTTATTAATTATAGCTTGGTGTTCACTTTTTATTTTCTAAAAACTAAAAATTTTATAAATCAAACAAATTGAACTAAAAAAATAGAAATTAAAATGTGGAATCCATCTTAAGTCCTATTTAAAGTATTATATATTGTAAAAATTATTTTAAGATTTGTGAGTCCCAACTTATAACCATTTTAGGTCATGTATATAATAGTTGAGATATGGAGCTCCTTAGAGAGATTTTCTAAGAAATATTTAATATTTAACGATATCTAGCATTATCTTTATTTTAAAGATCTATCTAAATTTCTCCGAGAGCATAATTTTACTAAACAAGCTACATATTCTACACCGACTCAATTGGATATAGGTCTAGCGTCAACCACATCGTTAACCCAAGAGTTAGAAAAAAAGGTAGCATGCCCAAACTGCCACATAGCAATTGTCTCCAACACACCTGCCAAGATTGATGAACCGGAAATGCCATTTACATAAAAAAAAACCTCAAAAATTCAAGCAGGGAGAAATTAAATATATATGCAACGACTCCTATATCATTCCATCACACACACGCGACGGCTAACCCACGGCTGCATGCGCTCAGCAAGCTCGATCTGCTGATCAGAGTGTGGTCAACCCTCGATCTCAGGCCTAGCACCCGACGCTCCCTTCTGCAATGCTCGGCAGCGCCGGCCTCCACTGACCGTGCCGGCCGGAGAGGTCCAGCCTGCCGCCGAGCGCCATGGCCGCCGCCATGAAGTGGGGCTCAGGCTCGGTCTCAGTCTCAGTCTCCAGCCGAGGTTCATCGACCGGGCTTGGGCTGGATGGATCCTCCTGATGAGCTCCGGCCTTCTCCTGTGTACACTGAAGTGTCCAAGATTGTTAGTCCGATTAATATCACGGTTAAAAAAATCTAGAAATTTATTTGGGATAGTTATTATTAATATCACGGTTAAAAATTAATAGAAATTCATTCGTATTATTTTACTTAATTCCTTACATCTGTTATTTTCTATGTTTAAAATTTCAACCTTAAACATTTCTATCCAAAGATTGTTAATTCGCTAAAAGAATCGGAGTTTGACTATAGTGATATGTATCACGATTAATTTGTCCTAACCTATGTGGTTTCTTAAAATGAAGCCAGGGATCTCCCCCACTTTTTTTAAAAAAAATGGTTGTTTTGTACGATGAAATTAATTCATTTTAATATTTTTACTTAATTTTGAGACCTCCCTATCTTCCTAAAAACTCAACGTTAGCACTTCTAGCTAGAAAATTTGTGTTTTCTGATATATTTTCCTCAGTAATACACATGCTATAGATATTCTGCTAGATCTCGATTCATTTTGTTAACAGCGACTCTGTTAGTGATCGATCTTGTCACAACTAAGCATGCTTATCACAATTCACCAGTTAACTATCAACCATAAATATGATGTGGACCCCTGTCTAAACTAGTTTGGTAGGTCGTACTGCTGAAGAAGTATTCATCTCGTTTTGGTGATAATTTCTTTGATTCATGTGGTTTTCATGCTCTTATGTTCTAGACTTCTACCAGCAGAACTAATCCTACCTACTTTTATATTATTTTGTGGAAAAATTAACTCATGTTTCTACTGTGATCTTCATTTTCTTAGTTGCAGTTAAGATTATTGGGGGACAAAAATACACTCTGTTTTTTATTTGACCTTTTGACTTTAAGGTTTTCACGACAAAAATTTGGCAGTGTTTTCTAAAACTTTTAATAACTAGATTAAAAAATTCTACTTTTAGACCCTCATCTCTTATATCAATCTAATTTTGATTTATCATAAAACTTGTCCCTCGTGTCTCAAAACTGGATACGGTTTTGTGTAGCCAAAATACTTTTGGCCAACTCATCCGCTGCTTCATCGATGGATCCCCAAGGTATATTTGTTTCAGTTAGAGATTTTTAGTAGTCAGCTGGTCTAAGTATCTAGCTGTCTAGTGTGAGTATTTAGTTGATAAAAATCTAGAGAAGGTGGTGTTTTCTAGTTTCTGTATTCTAGTTTATTTTTAAATTATGCTGTTATTGATTCTCATAATCTAAGTCTAAAATATGAACCTTTTATTTTAACTTTAGATTCTAGAAATAGTTGCGGCTACTAGAAATTTAAACAAACACACGTGAAACAAACCGTCCCTTAATATGTTTTAAGTGAAACGAAAAAACCACGTGTGAATAATGAGGTGGCTGCTATGGCACTCAATACCACACAAAAGCAGTCTACCAATATAATTTATGTTTTGAAAGAGACGATTTTTATGCGGTTTTGTAGTTAAGGAATTAGAAGGTCGCTCGTACAGTCGCTGAAGTCATGCGTAATTATACTCCGTTTGTTTCGATCGATTGTGACGCGTCCATCGCCATTAATGGCGATCGAGAACGAGAAGTACTAGCTCGTGCGTACCTTGGCTTGTTGCCTTCCCGGCTCCGGCGCCTCGCCGGCGCCGTCGGCCGTGATCGCGGCGTGGATCGGCGTTGGGTGCGACCGCTTCGAGACGAACATGGTCAGCACATCTGCACGTACGCCCGTGCGCGCGGCGACGAGATCGCCATTGATCCATGTGAGGACACAGCATGACAATTTGGTCGCGGACACACAAGGCTGTGGTGTATTGTACCTTCAAAGCTGACGAGGCAGTAGACACCGCCGACCACGAGCGTGTCATCCGGCCGGA
>KE372368.1:867066-900423 GCA_000418225.1 Zizania latifolia
GCGCCCTCCTCGCACGGGTTTGATCTTCCCCCTCCCCCCTAGCTCCCCCGCCTCACGTCTCTCTCCGCCATGGCCGGTCCACCGCTTTCTCTTCTGGAACTGGACCATGATTTGGCTCTTTGGGACTTAAGGTTCTCCACAACTTGGGCTCTGCTGTGCATCATCCTTCCTCTTCTCCAAATGGATCCTTCTTCCTCCTAGCTATTTTCAGGCTAACTGAGGCACCTGTCACCCTTGCCCTCCATGCTTGCCTGAGAGGTTCCCTGCTGGTTTTCACGTCTTCTTCTAAAGGGATAGGCACTTCAGATTTTCCGTTGCTTCCAAATCAGTGGATTTTATGGTCTATCAGCTGAAAAGGATTATCACGAGTCATTTTGATGTTTATTTTCATCTCTGGAGGGACGGTGGTGCCAACTAGGTTCTGGAAAAATCAAAATGGGATCATGAGGACCGCAATAGCTGGACCATCGTCCAGAGGTGTTTGAAGCGATTCCTTGCTTCTCGTCCTCGCAAGAAGGTTTCCTTCAGTGACCAAATTACCGTCTTCCCTCAGCGGTCTTCTTCTGGTTTTAGCTCTGTCAATGAGCGGGCTTCTCCCTCCTCCAGGCATTCTATCGACAAGAGCACTGGTAATTCTTTCAAAGTTGGCTCTATTTCTTGCCCAATCTTGCTTTGCAGGCAGATCAACTCGTTCCTGGTCCCTAATCACTCGAAGTCTCTTCTTCAAGTCCCTCGGATGGACTCATCTGTCTCCAACGGTCATCTGAGTTGCAGAAGCAGCAAGAGGGCTGCGTCTCAAGCTCTGTTCTCCACGAACAACAAGCGCCCCTCCATTCTTGGGGCATTCTGCCCCCCAATTTCAAACTTAGCCAGCTCCAGCAGTCAACAGAATGGCAATTTCAATCCTGGGCATTCGCGCGTGGTATCTCTCAAGCAAATCATCTCCAGACTCAAAAGAGATCTTCACTACAATTTGCCCAATAGCCTAGCTGTTAGGGGGCCAAAAGGTGACCTCTTTTGCGCGGGAAGGTCTCTCATGCAGACAAGCATTAATTGCGCGTGACAGCCCACTCCCGTGGCTTTTTTGTGCTCTACCCCCTGTTGTTTTTCTTGTTCTCGCTCGGGACACTTCCGCTTTCAATGCCTAGGGAACTATCCTAATTTTAAGTTCTTTTGGGCCCCAAGCTTTTAGCCTCACCGGACACCTCCCCGTGCGTCCCCTCGCTGGTGTTGGAAGTTGTACCGGTGCCCCCGATGGCCTCGATTACGGTGCCCCGAACCACTTCACCGTCTTCCTCCATTGTGCTACTTGACGGTTCTCCCTCGCCGCCTCCGCCCTCTTCGCCTCCCCTCGATACTCGCATCGACTCCATGGCCAACTTTGCAGTTAATCTGCTGCCTTTCCTCCCCCACGGAGGGGCCATCGATAATGGCGGAGGCCATCAGCGGCGGCAGAGAGACTTTGTCATGGTCTCCGGCGACATCCAGCGTCTCCACGAAGATCTAGCGATCGCTGAATGCGATGAAGTGCTTGATGAAGTCGACAAGGTGGAGCTGCCCCACTCCATCAACAACTACGTCATCAACCATCTTCATCAGCGGGTTCTACGATATAGCCTTTATCCTCTAGGCGTTGGCATGTTCAGGCTTGGTAACATGTTCGAAAGGGATTATCTTGTGAATGCTGGACCTTTCCTCATTGATGGTCACGAGATTCACTTTGCCTGTCACGACGAAGGAATTAACTGTAGTCTGTAGGCAGTCCCCCTTCAGCCGCTCGGGTTAGATCATGTTTCTAGGGTATCCACAGGATTTCAAGAACCTGCACTACCTCTAACAAGTTTGCGCTTCTTTCGGGAAACTTATCTATTGGCATCAGTCGGACCCAAGTTTTTACCGGATTCTCCTGGAGGTCCTATACGACGATTCCCTTGACATTCCGCGTAGCATCACACTGAAGCACGGTCGCAGTATGGATAGAGCGGGCCGCTCCTGGACCTTTCCAGTGTACCTTCTTCAGTCTGACATGGCGGATCAGCTCCCCGATGAAGGGTCTGTGCTTCCTGGTGAGCCGGCTTGGGTCCAACACTGGGCGGATCAACAACTTAACGGCCTCCTAGCGCAATTCTGGCAGCAAGCTCAGATGCAGCCAGATCACAACAACGACGCAGTTGATAATCTCCTTGTGCCAGCTGCTGAGGACGATTTACATGAAGGCGTCGACCCACAGGTCAGCGATGCGCATTCGGGCGTTTCCAAGGCCTCTAGTGCCGGCCGGGCTGCTGCTGCACTGGTGGTTCTGGTACAATATCCTTCTATTGGTTCTGGTACCAATCCTTCTACTGAAGCCCACATCCAAGGGGAAGATTCTCCAAATGTTCTCCAACAGCCTACACAGGCCCAAGCTCAGCCCTCTGATCTGCCGACAAGGGGCAGCAGGCAGATATCCATCGTCTACAAACGGAGGCGCCTTCGCTCCCCTCCAAAGTTGCCCGTCAGACCTAGCCCCACTGCCAACCCCCGATCTGTCCAAGGGCTTCGCAGAAGCATCCACATCCACAACCGTCTACAAGGGTTCAAAGTTACAACAGTTCAAGATGAGGATCATGTAACCCTACCTTCCCGCCCAAGTATTCAAGACTACATTGATATCTCCAGGTCTGGCACAGTCTATCCTTTGCTGTCTGTTCAACAAATTCAATACACAGCAACCTAGCTATGTGGTATTCATAACTCTCTAGTGTCTGATAACATCCTCCTCAATAGCATCCTCCTCAATAGCGAGGACTCTGACGACCACGCCATCCAGTCGGTGTCCGAAGGGGATCCACTGATGCTCACATGCTCTGCCAATGGTTGATTCTGCTTGGTCTGTTACTGTAGCTGAAGAAGTGCTCGACTCTCCCTTTTGTTGCTACTGCTTGCCTGTTGCTGCTACCAATTACATTTGCTGCTCCCCTTTTATGGTTGTTGCTAAGTCTGGGATATGTCTGTTTGCCCCTAATTCTACGTATCTTCTAAGGCCTTGTCTGCTAAAACTGGTTTATGGCACCCACTACAATGGTTATATTTTGTTTACCTTATCTATGTCACTGAGCAGCGACGGTTGTATTTTGTTTGCCTTAACTATGTTATTGGGCTGTTATTCTGCTACTCGGATTTCTTATGTGGGCTTTCAAAGATTGGCTGATCTTTAACCGGAATATTCATGGCCTTAATGCGCTAGACAAGTGTTTAGCGGTCAAAACCAACCTTTCCGACCAGGCTTACTCAATTTTTTGCCTCCAAGAGACAAAAATGGAATTCTTTGACCAGTCCACGATTAAGCGCTTTGCGCCGTGATGTTTTGATCAGTTTGCCTTTGCCCCCTCTAGGGGTGCCTCGGGTGGGATCTTTATTGGATGGATTGGGTCTCGGTTTTCTGGTGAGGTAATCTCCTCCTCCTCGTTCCAGATCACAGTCCGCTTCACCTCTTTGATCAATGGCCATATTTGGATGCTCTCTTCGGTCTATGGCCCTTGTCGGAACCCTGAGCGTTCAGCCTTTGTCAATTGGCTTCTGAGCCTTGATATTCCAAGTAATTGAAACTGGATCTTCTTGGGGGATTTTAATTTCTATCGCTTCGCCTCAAACAGAAACAAAAGTGGTGCCAATCTAAAGGACTCTCACTGTTTCAATAACATTATCAGCTCTCTAGGCTTGCTTGAAATCCCACTTCATGGCCACAAGTTTACATGGAGCAATATGCAGGCTGACCCACTCATCCAATTGGATTGGTGTCTTTCCTCTGCTCACTGGGCCTCAAGCTACCCTAACACCAGCTTTTCAGCCCTCCCTAATACGGCTTCTGATCATACTCCTTGCATGGTTGGCATTGGCACAGGCATCCCGAAAACCAAGGTCTTCAGGTTTGAAAATTTCTGGACCAAGCTTTCCGGTTTTCTCGACACCGTCAGCTCAAGCTGGAACAGCCATCAGCATGTATCTAATCCTATCCAAAGAATCGCTGTCAAACTGCGATGTCTCCAAAAAGCCCTGCTAACTGGAGCTGAAACTCTGATGCTTTCGACAAGTGGATCAAGCACTCGTCCATTGTGCTAAATTTCCTTGACCAGTCTGAAGAGCAAAGGCCTCTCTCGTCGCCGGAACGTATTTTCAGACGCATTCTCAGAGCCCACATTGCTTCCATTCTCCGGCTCAAGCTGCTCTACTGGAAACAACGATACACTATTGGCTAGACCAAACTCGGGGACGAAAACACAAAATTATTTCACGCCACGGCAACGGAGAGACGTCGGATGCTATCCCCTCTATCGATCTGGCTAATGGTCACTCTTCAGTCTCTTTGGAAGATAAGGCAGATGCCTTCCTCAGCGCGTTCCTTTCTAAAATGGGTTATTCTAGCAATCCAGTGATGTTCTTCGACCTAGCCAGCCTCATCCCTCGTTATCCCAATCTGGATTTCCTCGCCGATGACTTCAGTACTGATGATTTTGATGCCGTCGTCAAAACAATGCCTGCCGACAAAGCTCCAGGGCCGGATGGCTTTAATGGCCGTTTCTTTAAATCGTGTGGCCTATTATTCGCTCCGACTTCTATGATATGGGATTTTTCTTCTCGTCCAATTCGCCGTGCTTTAAAGCCATTAATGGATCATACATTACCTTAATTCCCAAAGACAACAACCCCACCACAGTAAATGATTATAGACCGATCTCTTTACTCAATAACAATATCAAGTTGATTACAAAAATCCTTGCTGACCGACTTCAAACAGTTATCACTACTGTCATTCATGCAAACCAATATGGATTCATCAAAGGCCATGCTATCCAAGACTGCCTTGCTTGGACCCTGGAGTTCACCCATCGTCGCAAACAATCCAAAAAGCCCACTGTCATCCTAAAGCTTGATTTCGAGAAGGCCTTTGATACTATTGAACATTTGACTATCCTTCTCATGATGCTTCATCTAGGGTTCCCTAGCAAATGGATCTCTTGGATAAAGGCCATCCTTGTTTGGGCTTTTCTTCTATCCTTATCAATGGGATCCTCGGGAAATTTTTTCAGTGCAAACGAGGAGTTCGATAGGGTGATCCCCTTTCGCCACTCCTGTTTGTCATTGCCACAGACCTCCTTCAGCACATTATCAATAAGGCTGCCTCCGAAGGGATAATCCATGCCCCGTCTTGCCATGATGAGACTAAAGATTTCCCCATTATTCAGTACGCTGATGATACCATAATATTTCTTAAAGCGGATCAGAAGAACTTGTTCCTTCTAAAAGGAATCATCAGTGCCTTTACTCAATCTACCGGCCTTAAAGTCAACTACAGCAAATCCTGTCTCATCCCGATTAATCTTCAGGGTGAAACCGCTGAACTTCTCTCCAACACCTTTGGTTGCAAGCTGGGCTCCCTCCCCTTTCCTTATTTTGGACTGCCTTTGGGTGTTTTCAGACCCAAGTTTAAAGACTTCAGCTCACTTTTGGAAAGAATTGACTGCCGTCTGGCTATCACTTCCTATTGGTTATCCACTGCAAGAAAACTCTAGATTGTCAACTCAGTGCTTTCCTCCCTGCCAACTTACTCCATGTGTACTTTTAGACTGCCAGTCAAAGTCATCAACTATATTGATTGTGCCCGTCGCCACTGTCTTTGGAGAGGACAGGATGCTAACTCCAGAATTTCGCCCATGGTTGCTTGGAACATTGTGTGCAAGCCCAAACTCAAGGGTGGGCTGGGCGTGATTAACATTCAGACTCAGAATTCTGCTCTGCTGCTCAAACATTTGCATAAATTCTACTCTAGACAGGACACCCCTTGGGTCAATCTAGTGTGGACCTTGTATGACAACAGTAATATTGCGCCCCATCTTGCCACCCAAAGAGGCTCCCGTTGGTGGAAAGATATCATGCAACTTTCCACCCTCTTCCGGGCGGTTGCCAGACCACTGCTGGGCTCCGACGTCTCTGCGTCCTTTTGGTATGACATTTGGCATCATATTCCTCTTAGACTGGCTTTTCCCAAACTATTCTCCTTCGCCAAGCAAAAGAAGATCACCGCCCATCACTTCATCGACTGCAATGACATGGCTCAGCTGTTTTATCTTCCTCTTTCCCAAGAGGCATTTCAAGATTTTGGTCAGATCAGGACCATCCTGGACCAAGCTCCTCTCCACCATACGGTGCCTGACTCTTGGAGCTTCATCTGGGACTCCGCAATCTACTCCTCGCAGCGCTATTATAGTCATCAATTCAAGCATATTCAGTCCCAACCTCTCTTCAAATGGATTTGGCACACCAAGTGCTCCAATAAGCTCAGAGTTTTCTTCTGGCTTCTTGTCTTAGACAGATTTAACACCAGAAACATCCTCCGAAGAAAATACATCCTCATCAACACAACTAGCTATGACTGCATTCTTTGTCAGGCCAGCACTGAGGAAACTTTGCTGCATCTCTTCTTTGCTTGCACCTTCAGTCGTGCCTGCTGGTCTCTACTTGGTCTTTCTTGGGATCTCTCGCTGTCTCTTCATGACATGGTTGCGCAAGCAAGACGCCGGTTTGGCAGGTCACTCTTCATGGAAATTGTCCTAATCGGTTCATGGTCCATTTGGCTCCACAGGAATCACATCATCTTCGACAATCAACAAGTGTCGTTGAGTACCTGGAAAGCCAACTTTCTGATTCAACTCTCAAATCAAGCTCAACGTTTCCCACCTTCCCTTAAAACCCGTTTATCTTTCTGGCTTAAATCTTTGTAATTTTGTTGCTTTCTTTCCTCTGCTTCCCCTCACCTCTTAGTTCTCTTGCTGTGTCCCCCCCTTTTTCTTTGTATTTCCCCGTATTACTTTTAATGAAAATCTTGGTAGGAGCCTCTCCTACTGATTTGTCTCAAAACATGTTTCGTACTATTCTTTCTCAGAATTAACTTCAAGAATTAGAGCTATTGTCCTTTCCAACATATTACTTGTTCTATGAAGCTGTAGTATCCTATGTGGATTAATGTCATAAGAAATCTATTGATAGTGAAGGATGGCTTGCTGTACAGATTAGGCAGCATTTCTGGATTTGTTTTCTATTTCGACTTTGGGATAAGTAGACAGCTCTTTTTGCATCCCCGTGTTTGTAGTTAGTGACCATCAACAGTTTTGTGTCAGTGTGTCTTTCTCTTTGCAAGGATTTTCCACTCTAAAAAATGTGTTTCTTGTTCTAAAGCATCTTTACTATTTGCCTTGACATTTTTAACAATCTGTCTTATACAGTGGCTAATGTATAATATGGGAGAACTACTTAAAAGAAGGAAGATACTATAATTTGTTACACATTGCACAGTGCAGTGTAGACAAAAGAAATGAGTGCATCATCGTAACTTGCTATGGTTACGATCTTTTCAGGTGGGAGCGACCAGAGGCAAATTGAGTGTGTCATTGTAACCAGATATGAATTATGTTATGAAAACAGAGCAACAACTTTTAACAGCACCCATGATTAAGAAATGTAAGAATACAGATTTTTGGCATATAGCATCCACAGGTAAAGTGATTTCTTACTTTCTTGATAAGCAGAACATGAAAGCAGAAAAGTTGTGCAAGGGGTACTGTTGCAAGCATTGCTAGTAAAGTACATGTCGCCTGCAAAAATTTGGTGTTAGAAAGTAGTAGGATGTGTTATAAGCAATAATCCTTCTACACTTATAGTGTTTCTCGTTCCTACTTTAATTTTGTTGTAAACGAGTGATGCACACTTCACATATATAAAACCAGTAATAATGACAGAATGTCCAATATATAGCACACAGTTGACATGACATGGACAATATTTTCTCCATCACCTAACATAACATGACAATTATCCTTTTTATTTTTTATTGTGTATTTAAGTTATAATCAAAACATCCAATTAAAACAACAGCGTCAACAAAAATGTATCAGTTAGGTTCACACACCAAAATAAAGGGCACATTGACAGGGTATGTACTAGGATCTTAAGAGACTCATGACTCTTTTTAGTAACTGCTGAAGTTATGCAAGTATTTTGAAACTGCGACATTGGAAACAACAGAAATTGAAAACGTTACATGAGAATTATGTTCTTAAATAACTGCAAATTCAAGAAAACTAACCACAACAATTATAAAAGCAGCTGTTGAGAAGCTACTCCCTAACTTTGAGTTGATCTGTTGGGAGAACTCCCCTCGCTTCATTACACAGAGAATCAGCACAAGAATGCCCACTAACCACTGCATTATAAGCTGAACATGTACAACCATCGAGAGCTGTCAGTGGTCAGCCAAAAAAGAAAAGGACATGGAAGTATGGAACAGCAACGCTTGCTAGATTCAAGCCCCTACTGGATTGCAGCCTTTTTTGGGCGGGTGCTTCTTGAGTGATAAACCCAAAGGCACAAGGGACAATGCAAAAATAATTGAGTCTTTTTAAGATGGAAAATTTTACAGTTGTTAAGAAGGTACCATGAGATATCATAATTTTAGTGTAAATTTTAGTATCTGTCGATGTCTCGAGTACTAAGAGGTATTAAAATTAACACTAAAACTGCTAGTACCTCTTATAGTAAAGGTTTTTACTTACCAAGAGAACTGCTGAAGCCATTAGAGTGATGAATCTTTTGTAGTTTCTTTTTCCTATGCAATTGTTGAGCCACTGCATGACAAATCAATGCAGAAGAAAAGCTAAGAACAACATTTCTTAAAATGAAATCATAATTTACAAAAAAAAAAGGAAAAAGAGGAAAAATTACCCTGCAGTGGTGATCAAAACCATCAACACACTTGTCGCAAACTCTACAATGCTTACTGTGCTGCAACACCTACATAATAGGCATACATTTTTACTCACACCTCACAAAACTGTCTATATGAGAGTATTTTGCTGCAATTAGAAGGATAACATCCTTTTTGTTGAGGCATGTGATTTTACAACTCATACACAGAATTATTTCTGCAACATTAAAGGCTTAAAGCATATCTAGATTTGATTAATAATACCTATGTCTAGAATGAAACAAAGCTCATTCAGTTCCTTAATCAAAATATAGATTCTAGTAAGAGGAACCTGCATTTGCCTTGAGTATATGTACCAAAAGCAGCCTAACATGATGCTTGCCAATATATATGGCATGTGGGCTTCATTCAATTCACAACTATGAACGACCTAGACAACAAATATTAGTAAATTGTAGCTCTTGTGTTTTCTGATGTTAACATACTAAATAATGATATGATAGCTTAACCAGATAGCGGTCACTGTATAATTGAGTATTTTTAGACGAGAACTTCAACCCACATTTTTTAACACTCAACTGTTTTGGTTATAGTTTTAAGAGTTCCTCTGGTTTTAAATAAAAGCAGATATAAAGTTCAGTATAGGCAGACATCGGCTGGTAACGAATTACATACCTCTACTTCACATAAGCTGCAAAAGAATATGCCCTCTTCACTCATGTGCTGTTGTGAAGATTGGTCATCTGAGTGGAAGCATCTTTTCCAAAAGCAAGAAAATGGGGTGCATATCAAGCAAACAACTCCATATAATCTAGGCCGAGAAGATGAATCGTTCCTGTCAGACATATTGCTTAACCTCTCACTGTTATTAACAATGCTACAGCCATCGCTGCACGACTTTCCTCCCTGGTATAATTCATGTTCTGAATTTGCATGTGTTTTATTTCCATCCTTGTCTACTTTTGGATGTTTCTTTGCTTTTGAGATGCCTGGATCACGAGGATTAGTTGCAGCACACCACATGTACAACATCACAACACATGTAATCTGCAAGAAGAGCTTATGTGTCATTCAATAGAATTGTCAGCAATCAACTTAAGCAGTAGCTGATAGGATTCCACTGCCAACACAAGAGTACAAGACCACTTCAATGTTCAGTTGCTGTTTATGTCTACAGTACGAAGTGCAATGAAAAATCACGTTGATTGAAAATCAGAAATTTATGTTTTGAACTTTGACTCATATAATCACTTAATTGAAGTGAAAATTGCATCATTTGTCTGGAGATGATCTAGTTTTGTAGCATTTGCCATAGCCCGTAGGACATTGCAAAATCTTCACTGCCACAGGACACTCTTGTTGTAATTTGCCAAAACACACGGCAAATCTTTGTATGGATTACAGGCCTACTTCCAACGACATCAAGGATTTGCAGTTAACTCCATCCTTGCACTATGACCATCAGATTATGTTGGCCTAAAATACTCTGAAGAACAATCTGCATCTGCTGTTTCTTCTTTTGTTTCTAACACGGAACAAAACACAGAAGGAAACAGTGCAAAAGAGATCTCCCAAAAGTGATAGGAAATGCGGATCTAACCACCCTGAAGGATCACATAAGAGGATACAAGTAAAGAGGAAAAAGATGTGCTCACCAGCGGAGTGTAAAGACCAATGAGCACATACTGGAATATACTCCTTCCCACAAATGGCACAAAGAAGACATAGAAGGCGAAACCCAGTGCCAGGAAGACTGCTATTGCGACCACCTGCATACGCACAAATCAACAACGAAACGAATGAACAGCTATACACTAGAAACGTCAAGGAAAGCAACAGCGAAAGACAACGAGAAGCGGACCTGGAGAGGATGGTACGGTAGCTGCCACCCATGCTTCCTCATTGCCAAGAACCCCGCTTGGAGATCGACCCCCCAATAGGAAGAGAAATGGCGGGGCTCAGGCCTCAGAATACCAAGGAATAGAATCACCAAAGCATAAATGAATCAAGAACCATGGTCTCCACCCGACCACCCCCCTTTCCTTCCCTCTTTTCGTTTATCAGGATCACAATGCGAGCTCGAAGCAGCCAAGAACCGTGCTTCTCTTCTTGTTCTCTATTGAGCTGCCTGTATCTATCCCTCTTGCAGTGATGGAAGTGTTAAATGCTCATAAAAAAAGGCTGCATCGGTGGTCAGCAGAAGTAGCAAGC
Source organism: Zizania latifolia (assembly GCA_000418225.1). NCBI lineage: Eukaryota > Viridiplantae > Streptophyta > Magnoliopsida > Poales > Poaceae > Zizania > Zizania latifolia. Next base: position 878,018 of record KE372368.1, read on the forward strand.
ACACCAACCGTTGGCATTGCGCAGAGATCAGAGATGAATGGGGCTTGCGAGTTGCGAGTACTAACTCCAGTATGTTAGTGTAGCCGTACACAGTATGGTGTTGGATTTATTATTAGGCAAGGGAATATATAGGGGCTAGGTGGCGACGAAAGGTTTGTGCCAGCTTTGTCTCGTGGAATTTGTAGTTTTACTCGTGAATCCATCGGACCATCATGTATTAAGGGCGCAAGGGAGCGTCGGCTAAGATTCACATTCTTACATAAATGTTTTTAATTTAGATCCTATAAAAATGTTTCTCAAGTTTGAATTTAAACTATTTGTAAAATTATTTGGCTATCAATAATTTCAACTTTAGATTCTCTTAAAACAAATCGTAATCGATGTAAACCATTCTTTTATATCATTCTCCTTTGTAATATAAAAAAATATTTATGATTGAAAATACTTTAAAAAATACCGTTTGGATGAGATTCTAGTGATTTTAGCCAGAAACTAGAATTTTAAATGTTAAAATAAGCCTTTATATGATCGAGTATAACACATCTCAGCCAATAAAAACATAGAGTGATATCCTATATACTTGGTCCAAAGTTGATTTGCCGATTCAGTGTTTTATTATGAAAGAATGAGAGAGAGGAGAGCGAGGCTGGTGTCGCTAGGTTGTTTGGTACAGTCGTAGCAGGATAATAGTTCACACGTGGCAAGCGCTGAAGAATGGCATGCACTGACGGCAAGTAAAACAACTATTTATATTTATATTTTTTTAGATGTAAATTTTGAATTTTAAAGTGCTGTTAAGGATTAATTCGATGACTGGCGAACCTTGGGTAAAATAAAAGGATGCAAAATTAGACTAATATGAGTAGATTTTCTTAATTAGACTATAGATTACGATGGATACAACATATTTGACTGAGAGGGATGTACACAAAGTAAAAATATATAAATCAAAATATATGAGTAATAGCTAAAATTATTTTTATGGGGTATATTTGTACTCGTGCTGCTCAAGGCAGCTTTGCCCCTGTTCTAGATTAAAGATGTAAGAAGCTAAACTTAAAGCTGTATATATAAGATTAATAGGAAGCTAAACACTAATTTATTTTTTGATTTTAGGTGTAAGACACACTGAGCCGAGGTAGGTCAGTCCGTGACGGCAAGCTCGAGCATTGGGTGGGGGCGCCGGGTGATGCCACTTCGAGTTGGTTCACATTTTCTAACCAAGCAGGTTTCACCTTGCCTCGCAATAAGCTAGTTATGGTTAAAATAAGTTGCCCTTTTTTGTTGTTAGTCACACTTGTGGTAAAAAAAATATTTTGCATAGTTCCTACGTATCCTTAACTTAAAATGGCACATTTATATATTTTTACTATCCAAATTATGGCTTCAGTTTTGCCGGATCCTAGGCAAGTAAGCCAAAAAAAATTACAGGAAAAGTTGGTAATTTTGTTGTGCCAACCAACAAAAGCCCCTGTTTTGTAGCATTAACCAGGATTGTCCCTTTTAGAGCTCTACTTCTTGCATAGAAATATATGATAATCTAACACTTACAATAAAATAAATGATTGTTTGACTATTTGATACTTCTAAAAACGATACGTGGAATTATCTAAATTTATAATTATAGACTAAAATAATAAATAATTGAAGCCGCTCGTTTTTAATGTTGAATAATATAATCTCCCTTCTTACTAGAGCATCACATAGATTTATCTCAGATGAGTTAACCATTTGACACGAAGGTAGAGTAAGACAAGTGCAACCATGTGAGTGAGAATGGGCAGGGCAGGATTCTGCTGCTCGCCTCAAAAGAAGATGCACTCTCCATCCCTCTCTCTCTCTCCTGATCACATGAGTGGTCAACGAATGTGACATTGGCTACTCTCTCTCTCTCTCTAACGGCAGCTTCGGGTGTATTGCATCTGTCCGTGGTTAGTTTTATAATAATGAAGGCTTTGTCCGTGGTTAAAATTATTAATGGAGGAGAGAGGACGATGGGAACCGAGGTTGTCCAGCATCACGTCACGTGCTACTAGTTCTACCGCTCCTAACTGCTTTCTCTCGTTTGAAATGCTATTCTAAAGGGTACGTTTGTTTTGAGCACATGACATGTTGAGATATGGTGAGATAGACCTATTCTATTTTATAAGATAGGATAATTATATTTTCTATTTAGTTAGAGAAATAAACTTTATTTATTGTTTAGTTAGAGAAATATGATAGAAATGAAAATTTAAGTCTTGCCGCTATCAGCTCATTGCCGCCTGCTCACCGATGTTCCACCTTGTTGCCGCTAGCTCATCCTGCCATTGCCAGCTCTCCTATCGCACTGCCCTGCCATTACTCGTCCTAACATCGCAAGCTCGCTCCGCTACTCCACTCTTGCCCGTGATGCCACGCACTAGTGGAACGAGCTTGTCCTCTTGTTTTTGGACAAGCTCGTCGTGGATCTAGAGTCCTTGATCTAGGAAAATATTCCTTCTTAGGGATCATCATATTTTATCTGTCTCCTAACCAAACGTCCTCGAAAGTAAGATTGACACATCTCACTTCATCACATTCCTCAAATCAAACACAGCCTTAAGGTTTATGCTTGATTCATGTGTCATCTCACCTCACATATATCATAACCAAATATTTACTTTTTAAGAGTGAGATCGCCACATCTCGTTCCACCGTATTTCTCAAAACAAACACAGCCTAGTTTATGCCTCATTCAGGTGCCTCAATATTTTAAATTTTTTAGTCACCTAAAAAGCTTAGTTTATGTAAAATGAGTAATCCTAGTTTATTTGTATTATAATTTTATTGTTGTAGATGTTTTACTTTTTCTAAGTTTTGAGTATTTTTAAAATTTTGTAAATATTTATCAATGTACATTTCTTTATGTCATAGTTTGAAACAATACTTTTTATATTTTTAGCATAAGAAAGAAAAACCACTTGTATTTAGCGAATAGAAGGAGCGGTGAAAGTGGTCAGAGTTTCATCTAAGGATTAAAAGTGACTAAAATTTTCTAAAATTTCAGCCATCTGAAATAGACAGCCTCTTTTTCAAATAGTTTGTCCATTTACACTGCTGGCCGGAAGACACGTGGCTTGCCAAACATTTATTTGCATAGAAACGTGACCGAACGAAACACGGACTAGCGGTCTAGCTGATTGCGTGCACTACCGCCAAATAAAAAAACGAGTCGGCTTGCTACCGTAGCCTCCACTAGCTAACATGGTAGGTCCCACAAAATTTGTAGATGAATTTGATATATTAGTTACGGGTAAAAGATCAAATTCTTCTTATTAATAAGAAAAATAATATTACAAAGTAGTGATACGTTATGTATTTAATGTATAAAACTGAAGTATAGGTAAGACGTAGAAATAAAGTTTTTAATAAAATTAAAGGGTTAGAAATGAATTAGGGATAGAGTGAGTATATTAGATAGGACACCAAATATTTTATCAAACCTTTGCGCTGTCAAAAATTTTGGTATACCCTATATTTTTATCAAACCTTAACTCACTGCTAGAGAAGTGGACTTTTATTTATCCCTTTCATTACATATTCTAATTCGTGCTGGTACTGAAAGTCGACTGTAACAATTAGAAAAGAGAGAACATCGTGGGTAGCTGCAACCGGTACTAATAAAGAGTTTTAGTACTGGGTCAGGAGACCGCCTGGTACTAAACTTATCGGTACCGGTCGGGGTTCCCAACTGGTACTAAAAGCTTATGTATTAGTACTGGGTAGAGACACCAACAGTGTTAATAAGTTTAGTGTCGGGTGATATCCCGACTTGGTACTAACGTTCCTCTTAATGCATTCGATTTTCTCCAAAAATATTGTGTTTTTCATTTTTGCCTTTGTTCTTCAGTTATTCTTCGCCCGTATGACCAGTTCATTTGCCCTGCTAACTGCTTATCATCGATCCAAATCAGGCAACGACATAATAAGCCTCCAAGTGATCAACAGGGCAATGTCGCTAGACATCGTGCGGCCAGCAGTAGGCCTGCTGCCCCATGGTATGTCGTTTTCCTCATTTTTTAGTTATTTTAGAGTTGATCGAACATTGTATTCTCGGTTGTTATTTTTTATCGATCTGTATTGTAAGTTCAATGTGTAGAAATAGTAATCTATGTCAACAATATTAGTACTGCAATACAAATATGATTTCTATTTTTATGCCGGTTGATCAATACCGCACTTATGCAATGTAAATGCTCTAGTATTAGTACTGGTTATGCAATGTAGCTTAGTTAAATTTATAAATGCAAGTGACATAATGCAAATGAATATACAATACATATTAGTTTGTCAACTTTTATACATATGCAATGTAAATTGGTTTGACAATTGCAAATACAATGTAAATTATCGATGTTATATTTCTTTTAGGTACCGGCATATGATCCAAAGTCTTGTCTACTCGAAATTGGTCATTTACTAACGCGTCACACGGTACATACATTGCATATTCTATTTATGTGGTAACAAAATCATAACAAACTGATGTGATGTTATCTCACTATTCTAGTTTCTACCAAAAAACTTTGTCAATGTCCGTAACATTTATGATGGTGATAATTTAAAGATATCAATAAGAGATGGTCGCACCAATACTGTTGATGTTGAAAATTCTAGAGGTATGTTATGCCTAAAAAAAGGATGGTCTGTATTTGCTGACCAAGTAGTCCTAGTAGGAGAAGACTTCGTGGTGCTAACAATGGAAGCCTAATTATCTGCTATGGCTACCATTATCAATAATTATGGTGAATAGAAAATATCACAAATCATAAAAGTAGACACAAGTGATAGCGGTATCTATAATGAACTCATATTACTTATTATACAGACATATCTATTTTGTCACTATACTTACCTACTTATTTATAATGGCGGGTGAGACTATTGGCTCTGTACCAACTGCTAAGAATGTTGAAAAGAAGGGGAAGCAAAAATCTAGAGAAGGCGACACTAACCAATTGGAAACCATTTGTTTTTGGTAATCCTACAGATCTAATGGCAGAAAGGAATGCGCTCCTGCAAGACATCTCAGCGGGTTTATTACTCGGTACAAAATTATATGTATGTACAATCATTAAGCAAAACAGGATGGTAAGCACTTTACACATGTCACAAGCCAAACATCTATACATATATGCACTTGTCTCGGCTAACTAGTAATACATTTTATTGTAACAGTACTTTTCAAGGTAGTATTTTTAGATGTACATCTCACCTCACCTACAAAAGACCACAGAGATCCAAGTGACAGCTGTAGAAAGCACACCAGTCAATTGTAGTGCACAAATCAACAGATGGACATTGTAACCTAATAGCTGGTTTTGGTCATTTTCTACAAGCAAATGAGATCGGTATCGGTACAATCCACGCTTTTCATTTTCACATCACAATGGTGCATTGTAGACAACTATCTATGTACTTTAGCTACCTAGCTTGGAACAAGATCTATTATGTGGTGTGAATTGTTAGTCTGTGGCAATTTCAAGTGAAATAAAATCTAAATTAGTGTGATAATTTCAAGTGAAATAAAATCTAAATTAGTTTGATGGATACAAGTGAAATAAAATCTACGCTAGTTTGACACATGCAAGTGGAAATAAAATCCAAATTATTATGACAAATTGAAGTGAAATGTAGTCCAATATGTGTCGGCTAAGCAACTATGTGCTTGTAATTTCAGAATCTGTAATTTTTAGTACCGGTTTTAGTTATAAACCAATACTAAAAAAATTAAAATTGTTTCGTCACTGATATACGTAAACGCGCTGACACATGAAAGTAAATTTCATCATATCTCGAGGTGACACTTCTTTTCTCACGATAAATGCTTCATTTTCCCCACATCACGCACACGGTAATTGCTACGTTAAAATCCTCGGCCGCACTTTAAACCCAGCAGAGATCGACGTATTCAAATTCCTAAACCCGACAGAGATCGACGTGATGAGCATGGCGGCGGGTGGGTGGAATGCACTCTCGGATGAGATGGCCGTGAAGATCATCGGCCAACTCGTGGAGACCTTGGCATTATCGCTGGATGACCTTCAGAGGATGTGCCAGGCGTGCTACGCCCACACCGTCAGGAGGAGGGTGGCCCTGGAGCTAGAGGCCAGTGTGATGAGCTAGTTGGAGCCCGATCAGTATCGACATGTGCTACGCAATTTGGCCGACACGGGCAACTCAAAGGTCTACTTCCTTAGGGGCATCAATCTGGCCTTCGCGCAAGGGCAGCCATCGTAGGGTGCCCAGCTACTGGGTACGTCCACCGAGGCAGGACACATGGTGGCCGCCTATGTGCTCGCCATCCTTGACTACAACCGTGAGCACATTACAACCGAGATCGCGATGTGGCTCATAAGGCTGGTGGAAAACGAGGCAGACAAGGTGGCTTCCATCATCGGCCTGTGCACGAGGATTGCCAATGACAAGTGTGGGTGGGTTTGTGATCACGCGGTGAAGGCGCCTCTAGAGGCAGTGCTGTGGGATTAGTCTCCAGAACCCCCACTAGCACTGATGCTGCCATTGTGCACGACCAACGGTTGCGGCGTGTGCGAAACTAGATGGTTGCCGAGGGTGCTCATCTTTTGTTGTGAGGAATGCAGAATCAAGCATGAGCATCATGTGTTCTTCTCGCGACTGCCAGCACCACCGTAGTTAGTATAGGATAGGAATTAATTAGCTATTATAGTTTGAACTTTTGTAATAGCATTGTCGTAGAAAGTAAAAATTATATGTCAATACACAATACATAACCTAATCATCATTTCTACATTCCAATGGATATGTCTCATTCTCACTTAAATACTCAAATACGATGTCATCTTCAAGATTCAAATTGAAAAGAAACTCCAAGTTTGTTTTTCAAATTCAAATTTTAAAAGGAAAACCAAATTTAAGTTGAAAAAGGAAATCCAGGTTTGTTTTATAAATCCAAGTTTGTTTCACAACTTAAAGTTGAAAAAGGAAATCCATGTTTGTTTGACAAATTCAAGTTGAAAAGGAAATCCAAGTTTATTTTACAAATTCAAGTTGAAAAAGGAAATCCAAGTTTATTTTACAAATTCAAATTGATGCAGAAAATCAAAATTCAAGTTTATTTTACAAATCCAAGTTTGTTTTACAAGGTCAAGTAAAAAAAGGAAATATGAGTTTGTTTTAAAAAAATTGTCAAGTTGAAAAAGGAAATCCAAGTTTAATTTGTTTGTAATATTTCTATTGTACCCAAAATAAAAAACTAATCCTTTAGTACCGGCTTAAAACTTCAGTTGGTACTAAAAAGTGCAGTAAAAATCAATATTTGCATTGTACCAAAAATGAATAACTAATCGAGTAATATTGGGTGGAAGTTTCGCTCGTGTCTCTTTAGGTAATATTCAACCAGTACTAAAAGGTAGTAAGTTTGTAATGAAAGTTTCACACACGTCTCCTCGGTACATGTGCCCATCGGACTTTAGTACCGATTCTTGTTTTAAGCCAGTACTAATATTTGAGCAGTTGTCCAAATTTTCATGCGTGTCTCTTCGATATATGTGCCCATCCAAATTTAGTACTAGTTTATAAATTCAACTGGTACTAAAAGGTAGTTATGTAATGAAAGTTTCGCGTACGTCTCCTTGGTACTTGTGCCCATCGCACTTTAGTACCGGTTTGTAATCCTAACCGGTAAATAAAGGTATGACTATATAAGGAGGGGCCATGCCCATTGTTGTTTCATGCTATCTATTCCTTTGCACTTTAGTTTCTTTCCTTCTTGTTCTTCATCGTTCTTCCACTCTAGTAAGTTCTTTTCTGTCGTCTTGTTCATGTTGTTCGTACTTTAGTGGTACTTTCATTTTATTTCTTTGTTCTATGAAGATTTGAGTCATATCGTCGACATCTGACACTCTTCATGGTCGTGGACATTCGATGAGTACTTCTCATCGACCTCCAATAATGACTCCTTCATTGCACGACTCATCTAGGCCCGAGAGGATTCAGAGGCCGCTAGGGTCATCTAGAAGGAAGACGATTCCTTATGGGCTAGGGCGATGGCGAAAGAAGACTCCGGTTCAGACGCTGGTACTGCTGTCGTTTATCGTGTTGTTGATCTCGAGACCGATAAAATGCAGGATGACGCCGTCGATAGCCACCCTCACGTGGTCGATGTCGGTGATAGCGCCCCTCACTAGGACATTAGTGGCAGCTCTGACGAACTGCCGCACGTCGGCGGGCGTGGCAACGATGTCTGGAGCGACGACGACAGCGACAGTGGCAGCGATGGTGACGACAGCGGTGACGACGACGATAGCGGCGGCGGAGCATGGGTTCTTTGTTTGATTGGCTAGGTTTTAGTATTAGCAATATATACACGTAGAGAGTAGAGACATATATAACATATATAAAGTTATAAATTTTATACTTTGTTTACCGTGTGAAATGATACAAAAAATAATGTATGATGCAAATTAAAGAAAAAAAACAGCGTACAACTTTACCAGTTTATAACAGATGTGAAAAAATAACCTAAACTTTACTAGTTAACTATGAACTGACGAAAATTTAGCGTAAAGCATTACAAGTTAACTACGATCAGACGAAAAAATAATGTAAATCTTTACTAGTTAACTAAAATCACACTAGATAAAAATTTAAAAAAACCTGTGTACTTAGTACCAGCTGAGATATCTAGTTGACACTAAAGTTATGCCTTTTAGTACCGGTTGTGTGTCTCAGTCGATACTAATACGTGGGGAATTAGTATTGGTTGGGTTTCTCATTCGGGGCTAAATGGATGTATTAGTACTAGTTAAATAATCGGTACTAATGTGTCACCCTTTTAGTCTCAGGTGAATAATATCGGTTCAAAAATCAGAACCAAATGGAGGTTTTCAACCGGTACTAACATCGTTCGGTAGTAGTGACTTATGGATCAAAGCAAGCTGGTTCTAAAATATATCGTAGCCCTCAAAGCAAATATCATGACTTGTGGCTGTATATATGTACATGGTCGAGTTAGCCAAAATAGATCGTGGATCAAACTTACTGTGTTTTTTCGGACATCACTAGTACACAAATAGCCAAAATGTCTTGTGAATTTCAGTGCATTGTGCATTTTCATATTTATTTGCTTCTTATTGCGTATTCGTTCCTTTATCTGTAGATAATTTGTCATTGGACGTGTGGTCTATGATGAACCTGAGCTTGAGTGTAAGCCCCAACATCAGCAAGGCAAGCATGCATCTATATATATTGAATGATTGAATCCAATTTTATTTATAAAACTATAACCAGTTGCATACAAGAGGTATATTTAATTATTTATTACCGGCAAATAAATTGACAGTATAGATGAACTATTTTGTACACATTCCATCTTTGTATGATTGTTATATTGAGGAACGGGTTCATTAGCCGTGCTTAGTGGTAATTACGTATTAAGTTTAGCGATCGGTGGAACTGGAAGGAGCCATCGGTTGGATTTAGATAAAACTACTTTGCTTGCGAGTTAATTAAGAGATTAATTACAATGCAGGCCAGGGAGCACACTGTATAATGGAGAAGAGCTGGTCAATCACCATTCACCACACCCTGCTCTCTCCGACAAGCCCCTGCACCTCCTCCCAGAGGCCGCCCTTGACGACGGCAGCGAGCCCAAGCACGGCGGGGCTGCACGCCGCCACGCGCCACAGCCCGGCGTGCACCTCGTCGCGCAGCTGCTCGCGCTCCCACCCGCAGAACCCGTCAAAGAAACGGAAGTCGCGCACGCCGACGACGCCGCGCTTCACCAGCTCCGCCGCGCACCCGACGCTCTCCCGCGTCCCGTAGTGCAAGCCCGGCATCACCTCGTCGAACAGCCCCGTCCGCCCAACCACGTCGCCGGCGGCCGCCGCACGCGGCCCCAGCAGGAAGAAGCACTCCTCCAGAGGGCCGCCGAAGAAGAGCGGGCGGCCCGAGAACGCGCCGGCGATGTCAGTCTCCGCGAACACGGCCTGAGTCTCCTTGATGGACATGAGCGACGGCCGGTTCAGGATCACGCCGACGGGGCCCAGCACGCCGGCAGACAGCAGCAGGATCACCGTGCGCTCGAAGATGTGCGAACCCTCCAGCTTCTCCGTCGCGATCAGAAGGCACCCCTTCTCCGGCTCCACCAGCGGGTGCGCCCACTTGTCGCCGACCTTCGCCGGTTCCGGCGTCGTCCTGACCGCCGCCATGGCCGGGTTCACGCTCTTCGCGTACTGCTCGTTGAAGTACAGCTGTGCCCGGAACGACCGCCAGTCCGGATCGATCGCCGGCGCCGCGCCATCATTGTAGCTGCAACCTGCATACAAAATCCACATCTAATCAAAACCAAACACAACTCCATGAACGGATCAGCACCCAGCAGGAGATCACTCACAGGTGGTGACCGACGAGCTCGTCGTACGCCGGCTGCCGAAGAGCAGATGCGGCTTGGGCTTCGCGACGCCAGCCGAAGACGCCGGCAGCAGGGCCATGCTCTTGGGTGAGGCTTTGGAGGTCAGGAAGCAAGAAGTCTCCATTGCTAGTACACACCACTAGCGAGAAGAGAGCGGCAAGCAAGTAAATAGGCTGCATCGGAGCAGCTGCGCCACAAATCTCAAACCTCCAATCCAAGACGGATATAACTCGCTTTTCGGTTTCCGGTCCGATCCAATGGCGGCGTGCGATGTGGCGTCACCGGACAGAGACACGTGGACCGTGTACAATTCTTGTGGCTGAGCAGCAGCTGCTCCAAGTACACGGCTTGGTGAGAACTGATCACTTGGCTGGGAAGGCCTGGAGGATACCAACACAATGGGATACTGTTTGTGAAGATAGACAATGAATGAAGGTAATGTTTATGACAATTATTTAACATTTTGAATAAACAAATTTAATGTTTAAAAGTCAGCGAATGTCTTTAAACCAATATTTTGATGATTTTTTTAAAAAAATCGCACCTTTTAAAAAATTACAAACTGCCTGGAGTGTTGGAGAACTATACGCCTACAAGGGGTGGCTGCTGATGCGTTGGAGAACTGGAGCGGGTGTGAATTGCAGCTGGGGCAGTTCTGGACCAAGAGAAATATTCAGAGATCTGTTACTGTCAGAAGCAACGGCAAGCTTTGTGATCTGTGGTCACATGGACGGCGATCAGCTGATCGTAATCGGCCAAATTTGCGATCAACAGAAAATCTGGCCCTTTCAATGATCTAATCGTCTAATCGAACAAGGAATCGTCAGTTTTCAAGCGGGAGAAAGTGAATGGAAGAACGAACATCGAATTGACCGATAGAATGACCAGATCGGGTGTAGCTTGTGATGCCAGAACGGGCACCATATTTTTCATGTTATGATTGATCGGGACTGTACATGCTGGACTGCAAGGTCTAAACATCTGGCAATATGTTAAGCAGGTGACTGCACCTAGGTACGTTTGATATAGTAGTAGTGTAGCTCATCATTCAGTTCACTATAACATTTCAGAAATGTAAACCAGTCCTTTGCAAATACTAATAAAGCAAACATCATTGACAGGCTCTAAGGATGTCCGGTATTACTTCGATGTCAAACACAGCCGCTGAGTATCTGATGAAACGGACTAAAACATACTTCAGTCGTAAATTCTTCTTGTTTTGGACAAGCATCAACTTGTTATTAAATTAAATTTAATAAATTGTATAAGCATTTTAACAATACAAAAAACATCTAGTCGTGGCTGGAAGAAGGAATTACGGCAAGATCCCCCAATTAAGTTTCAGAGGACTTGGTGTTTTAGATAGAATCCATTGATCCAGAAATTATGCAACCGAGCAGCGCATTATATCACGAACCTATCATGCTGATAAAAAAATCTGTGCCGTTCAACATTAATAAGATACAGTTAACAGAGACAGCATGACAGACAGATTGATCGTACCTCACGCAGCTAGCCTGGAATGATTTGGGAATATCTGCGCAACTTTCACCCAAAGAAAATTGGGGGAAAACATTACGGACATCATATAGTAATGTCAATTCCCTCATGTTTGCTGTCAATGGCAGGTGTATGCACTTAGAGGCTACTGATAGAATAGGTACACAACCTAGCAGCAATATCATGTCAATTCTGGAAATGAAGAATTGGCCACACTATATTCAAAAGCAAAAGGTACACAATCTTACAGGATAAAATATGATATAATGTTGAACTATACAAACTAAATTCAAATCATGCGAACAGAAAACTGGAGAACAGTCAACCAGAAAGTATCATACTAACCAGATGTAAATTTCAAGAGTAATTCAAGCTAAAGGAAGTAGATACATCCATCTGAGAAAGTATTTTTTTTATTTCTACACAACCTGCAATAAAAAGAACAGCTAACAGAGAAAAAAGCTATGGATACCAGCGTTTGTCAACCTCAGGGTAAATTTTCCTCAAGTCTGCATAACCTTGCAAAACAAATAAGATTAGAGTTACCAAGACCCCTCCTTCCTTTGAGTACGCACCAAATGATAAAATTACTACTAACAACCTGACAAAGAGATAAACTGTACCATTCAACAGGGGCTTAAAATTATCAGATATAAACTACTAAATCTGAATGATATACTGCCTATCAAATTAAAAATCAACATACCATCAACAAATATTATGATTTGAGGAAAATGGACACACAGTGCTGACTCATCTGAAAAGATTTTAGTATGGCAAACTAAAAGAGATTACATTTTATGCTCCGTGCATGCTTTTGGGTTATATCAAACTAACACTGAGGCTCTTGGCCTGTTTCCAGTTAATTAACAGAACATGGTACACCAATCTAAAGCAAATAAACGAATAGAACTTACAGGTTGCCCATAAGCTTGAATTATCTTTACTCATGACTTGTGTTAAAATGATCCAGTAATTTGATCAGCACTGTGCATGTCAGAGAAAGAACAAAAGTTAGCATCAGTCTTGCTATCACGTAGTAGTCCAAACAGCATACTGCACTCAGGTAGGACATTGCATACATTTTCATCTGGTTTACTATTGCTTATTCCATCACCGTCAGATGAGATTTCCTTGTTAGTCTGAGAATTAAACACATCAATTAGCACCTCAGATGAAAGTGAAATTGAAACACTTCTATCATTAACAGATTGCCATGCAAGCTGGAAGCTGTTCATAAATGGAGCAGTAAATACATTCTCAATTGTTCTATTGGTTCGGCTTACAGAGGATGTGTTGCTACTTGGTTTGGCAATATTGCTACTGCACACATTTGGTTCATTGTTTCTGCTTCCAGAATCTGCATTGCCATTTGTCTCAGTATTCTTGTTACCTGCACATTCATTTCCAGCGCCAGGTCTTCCAGTGTTTCTATTACCCAGGATCTCCAGCTTCTTGGCCTTGTGTTTTTTCCCTCCGATATGGGAACTGAAATTAAATTCAGTAACACAATCTACCTTACAGATTTTGCACCAAAAGGAAGGTACCAAATTTGGTCTGGGACTCTGCAAAGCATGCAAAGGATGCTGTTGAACTTTCAACTTTTTCTGTGAGGGGTACCAATTTGCTGGCTTCCTTTGTACAGTGGAGCCAACAAAACATGCCTGTGGTGAAGGCAGGCAGCTGTCATGGACTCTCATCAGCAAATCAGGTGAAGAACCAGAGTCAACCTCCTGAAAAAAATAACTTTCAATAAGGACTTATTATAAGCTTTTTTATTTCTGTGAATGAAGCAAGGTACAAAGAACAAAGACACAGTATCGTGTACAGGGCAGATTAATGCTTCTGGACAACGAAATCTTCCTGTATCTATGTACAATAGTAGAATACATGCTTATTGATATAGAACTCTGAATGTTATGGGTAAACACGGCTTGAGGCTGTTCCCCTCTCGTCGCTTGATAGATAGACACGGCAGTAAACTTTGCTCTAGTCAGCTTGAGAAGAAGGTAGAAGACTAGACAACTTTATTTCTTTTTTTCTCTTGGCTAAAACGTCAACCTTTGATATATATACACCTCTTAGAGATATAACTTTTAATCTGAAATCTACTAAGGACTCCTAACCCAATACGACAAGGACTCTTACTTTAATCTGCTAAAGGACTCTTCTTAATCTCTAAGAGAAAACATGACTTAGCTAACCATACAGTAACGTGTGGTACTGTTCATGCCTATGACACTGAAATTGATAAGTTATACTCATTATTCAGAAGAAAGCAATCTAAATGATAAAAACGCAAAAATGCAATACAGAGGCACAATTGAACAAGTACTAAGGAGCCAACAGCCAAGTGTGCATAAAATGAAATTTTCACATCCAGAATCATTATTTTGAGAGTAATACGATATGTATCACACTGCCATGGCAAAGTGAGTGGCTATGAGATATTCAATTTCTAACATTCAGAAATTACAGGTGGGTCATTATAGCATTTATTGGACCATGATGTGTCTTTTTCCTTCATCCGCCTTCCTCTGTTCCTCCTCTTTGCCACATTGCCTTGTGCTACGGCCACAACCACTATAAAATCTTAGGCTCTTAGCCAGTAGCAAGCTTAGTTCGCCTACTCCTCCACCACACTAATAGTCCCTGAACTGGGTTCGGCCATGTGGTGCAAGCTCTGGACAGGTCACTCGACCTCCTTGGCTTCATTTAAAGATGGCATAGTTTGATGAGGGAAGCATTCTAGTAGCATATTGTGGTACTTGCATTTATAAATAAAAAATATCCTTGTTTTGATGGTTACATGATAAAAAAGGCCTTAAATAGTGATGCAGGTTACATTAGAAAGATTAAGATTCCCCCTGATTTTTTAATCATGAGAAAATAACTTATAGAGCTGTCTGAAGTGGTATGCTGCAGGGGTCAGAGCCTCACGGCTGGTAAAACTTCAAAACAACAACTGAGGTATATATCTTTTACTTGTCTAGCAACAACACAAATGATCAAACTATGTTTACGGCAAGAGAAAAAATAATTGAAAATTATTAAACTACTCTAACATTCTTGTTTCAATGAACAAAGCATCCTGTTATAAAACTATAACTTTCTTCTATTCGTCAGATTATTTACCCAGGTTACTTGCATATTTCCAATCGCCTAAAGAATGTTTGCTACAGAAGTTACTGGAAAGTCTCAAATCAGAACCTTACTTTCGGCAGTGCAGGGGCTCCATTGAGGCCAATCAGCAGATGGGGATGAGTCCTTTCAATTCTTTTCCGATACTCCAACTCCCTTGTAAGAGCTTCTTCAAACGTGATAGTAGGACATGATGACGTATTAGATCTGTGCATGACTGAAGATAATGAATAACATCTACTTGCGAGTTCCAGTTTTATCTTAGGCTCTCAGCTAACAAGGTATTCCCTTCCATGTAGTATAATCATCAGAAAAAATGTTATGATTTCTAACAATTATAACAAAAGGTCTTCCCCTAGGACCACTACTTTCGAAGGTGTGCTCATGAGGTTCAAAGCTGCATTAATTGTTGTGGAATAATAATTCTGCAAGAAAATAATCACATGATGAAAATTAATATGATAATTGGGTTCAAAGAAAAAACAAAATAACAAAGTATGCATTAGCTATGTGATATCAAGCATCCAACATAATTTTGAAAAAAAATACAAAAGAGATTATTAGTATCCTCAAATTGATAGCAACAGACCGATCCACTTGATTGAATTGCTCTGTTTCATCCAGCAATATGTGGGAATGTAACACCAAAAGGGCAAAAGGCAATTAAATTTGTAACAGTGAATTTCAACATATACAGTACTTTGTTAACAGTTTTTTTGGAGATGATGCTAACAGGTACTCCCTCCATCCCAAGTAGTTACTCATACCTCTTTCTCTTTCTCTACTTATCCGAGTCACGAATCCCTACCTCTAGCCACTCGCCACCCAAACTCTCCCTGCCCTCACCACCTCTACCTCTTTCTCTTTCAATACTTTTGAATTCTGTTTGGAAGAACCAATACTTTGGATGTATCTGTAGGTGCCATGAGTAACTACTTAGTTGTGTACATGGCCTAGTGTATTTAGTTATTCGCCACGCCAATGTGTCTATGGCGCCGTCACGTCATGCACCATAAGCGCTGTAAAGGTGTGAAGGTGGTGTGCCACCGCGCTTCACCACACCCGCCATAACAACCTTGAATAACACAAATATCAAGCAAAATGCCAGGCTGGTGATCTCCAAAAGGATCAAATGCAATGCACCCCCATATAAATAAAAGAAGCTAACTGTGCCGACTGACAATCAGAAAAAGAAAATACATTTCACCACTGAACAGAAAGTGACTTTAATCCCCATTCAAAATAGGGGGTGGATTACAGATTATCGTGGGCATGCTTCCCAAGTTCTTAAATTGTACTGTTTCTCCAAAAACATTCTTCATGAGCATTCCTAGAAAACTTTTTTAAATCAACTGTTCAACTTTCTAATATTTAATTCATTTGTTTGCGCCCTTAAATAATTGTCTTGTCACAACCTCAGTTTCATCTATAATATATAATGCACCCACTGATTTGAATACTAAAAAGTGCTGTATTGGAGAAATATATGGACCTGGACCCAGCCCCGTCGGGTTGATTGCCACCCCTATTCACACACACTTTTAAATAAGCATTGCGCAAGCAGACCATATTGTCCTGTAGTCTCTAACTGAATATTAGGGTTAATGCATCATGCAGCAGCCTGTCTTAGGAACAAAATTAGGCAAATTTGGCTGGCAAACTCTATAATAGATAAAAATTCGTTCTTAGCACCAAAATACAATCAGTTAAGGGAATACTTCAGGAAACAAAGGCTATGCTAGCACCCTGAAGCAGCTAGCATTTTCAAAATATTGCCTATCTTGTCATCCAGTTCCATGTCAGCAATTGTCTGTTCTAGTGTTACCTAAGTTTCATTTGTAATTAACTAATTATACTTATGATATCATATAAACTTAGATAAAAATCAGAGAAGAAACTCAGAGAACATCTAATCAAGTACTTCAGCATGGAACTCAGAGATAAAAACTAGTATAAAGCGTGAAGAATGTTATAGGTGATAACTTTTGACATAATTATTCAAGTATACTAGTAATCTAGTATAACATGGCATATCTAGTGGCACACAATAAATAAAAGTGAGTTCATGCGCCATCCTGAATTCCTGACCTATCTACTGCAAACAATCACATAACAGGCCATTTTGAGTTAACTTCACTAATACAAATGAAAGCACCTTAGCTAGATAATACATATATATTAAGTTTGGTGCTTGAAAAGAAGTTATTCCAGTATCTAGCGATTACAAACAAAAATAAAATTCTGTGCAAAGTTAAGTACTGGGACTACAAGTATTGGTCAATCTTTCTTCAGGAACATATACAATTTATGAGCCCAAATGACGAAATGAAGATATTCTTCAGCAACTCACCGTTTTGACCTTTGAAAACCACCCAAATGCAGAAAATGAACATAATAATGCAGCTTGCAGCAGTTGGCCAGAAATGTAACTCGACAAAGAATCAAATGTAATTGGAAGTGCAAAACATTCTAGTTTCCAAATTCCATGAGTCCTAGCCAAAAATCGCACAAAACATGGTATTCTATCGACTTCATCGCAGAATTGCACATGAACCATGGGCACATCAGATAGGGTATGCATTAACAGGGGCGAACCTAGCGTGGGGCATGGGGGTTCAGCTGAATCCCCAATTTTTTTTTCTGGAAACAAACTGCTATTAGTAAGAGAAGCTTTCAGATCTAGGACTAGAAGAGAAGCAAAGGTTAAGGCAGAGAGAAAAGGTGTGGATAGATGCAACTGAGAAAGAGAATGTCCGTATGGGTGCTCACCGGCGAGGATGCGGCGGAAGCAGCAGGACGCCGGCGTCGCTGCTCGCGGGATGGAGAGCGGCGGGCGAACTCGCGAGGAGACGGAAGTCGAGGCCGAGAGGCGAGGGGATCGACTAGGTCGGGAGAAACGAAGCGAATGCCAATAATGCGGGGCGATGGCCCTATGGGCCTGTGAATGGCCTGCTCCCTCGGTGAACTCTAATCGTTTGATATATTTTTTGTCAAATTTATTTAATTTTATCTAAGTTTTAAAAATATATTAATAGCTAAATCTTAAATAAATATAATATTAAAATATATTACACGATGAATTTAATAAAAGTACATTAATATTATATTTATTAATATATTTTTCTATAAAATTGGTTGAAAATTTATAATATGTCACGGAAGTAGAGACGACAGTTCCCTGTTGAATATGGCCCTGGTAGGGACCCACCTCAACGGGGTGGGGGCAAGTGAATTTTTCGCCTACAGGGGAGCGAGTCTAAGACTCTGAAAATGGCGATGGGACGAGTTTGTTTCTCTGGGTGCCTTAAATAGTTAGGACTGGTGCTGAGATTTTAGGGTCTAGGATGAAACCAAATTTTGTGACCTTTATATTAATATAATAATAATATAGTACTTAAATTTATATATGTATATATATATAATCTTACCGATTCATAATTAAAATATATCCATAAACAATTAAAATACACAATTTAATTTATATATGTATAGATAGATTTTTATGATGCAAGGTTCAAAACCATTATGCTCAGCTTCTTGTGATTATGCTTACATTTGATCAAACACAAAAAAACAACTGCCTGCATTTCATTATGCCAATACAAGCTAATTACTGAATCAAAATATTACAAAACAATGTCTAGATTTTATTTTGTGAGGTGTAAGAGAGGGCCTAAATTAGAACCAAACATATTGTTCATACAAGACAAATTGAGAAATCAAGCTAGGCCAAACATGCCTGATACAAGCCATCAGCTGAGACACGCATATACATGAGAATTACTATTACAAATGCATTGTGTAGTGAATGGAAAGAAGAGGAAGCAAACCTTGTAGCCAAGGAGCATCTGGGGCATTTTCTTCTAGAAAAAGGGGGATCAAACCACAAATTAAACATCCTGCAATCAAGCAATCAAAGCAGATGATGGACGACGTGGACATCTCAGGAGGGATCTAGGGAATGCACGTGTACTTCTCGATAGAGATGTGGTCGCCCTTGTGGCCCTTTCTCTTGAGTCTTGGTGCATATCTCGCCGCAGGGAGGGTCGTAGGTCCAGCTCTCGCCGGCGAGGAGGACCTCCTTGTGGAGGCGGGCGGGCCTGGGGCGCTGAGGCCGAGCGGCTTCAAGGCGTCGAGCTCCCAGTACCTACCCCTATGAGGCCGACTTTGTTGCCGTCATCGCGCATTGCTCAGGCCTCACTCCTCAGCCGCTCACGAGTCACGTCGGCAGCCCGGCACTCCCGTCTGGCTCGAGTCCCAATGACCCGATGGCCAGGCGCATTGTCGCAGGCACGCGTAGTGCAGGGATCGGTGATTCGATGGATCGGCGGATCGTGACTTGCCTATTCGCTGTGCGGCCGCTCGCATCTCGTGATCGCGTGATTGCCGCTGCGTTTGTTTGGTTTGCCGTTTGGACTTCGTATAATACAGATATACATGCGGACGGTATACATATAAATCCTACATATACATATCTAGGGGGTCCTCTGGATTTAGAGGCCCAGGGCGGTGGCACCGCTGGCCCTCCTCAGGGCCGGCCCTGTAAATAGCCTACTACAGTAACTAGCCTATTAGGCCCAGCTTCACTATTTCACCCTCCACATCACCACTGCTTCACATGACCATGCTCTAGGCAGCCAACCCCTCATCCTTTACTACTTAGCTCGACAATTCTTCTCTAGTTCTATGTTTTTGCTCTCTTGCTCTATCAACCATCGTAGTCCAAAAGATGTAGTCAAATCAGGTCCGTCTCATCTTATTACCACTCCTAATATCTTACGAGGAGCCGCTAATGATACATCAACTAAAATTATGTTTTTAAGCTGTGACTAAATATACGTAAACCTATTGGATCATAAACTTAACGAGTTAGAACTATTTATTTAGATATCATTTAAATATGACTTTATTCGTATAAGATCCAAATAGGAACATAGTCTTGGCCCATGTGATTTCATTGTAGAGCTCTATAAATAGATATATGAAGGGCTGAAAGTCAAACATTATATCCATTTCGAGCTAAACCTTAGTCATCACTATTCGTAGGCTAAACCCTAGTTACACGCAGTGTTGGCACACTAACACTCGATGTTTCATCTCTATGCATGTGGATACCGATAGAGATGTTGTGTTTGGTGCGAGGAGAAAATTGGCTTGACACGAAGAGACGATCACGCTAGGAGGAGACGATCATATCATTGCGATACTTCTACTACTTCATCAACGAGCGTGCAGTTGGATTGACCTCTCTAACCAATCTTCCGCTACACTACGTGTATACTAATAAAAATTTATAGATAAAAAATTATGGTCTCTTACTCGCATGATTTCTTGTCATGCAAATTAGAAAATTTGTATTTATACTATAGTAACCCACCAGTTCTACCACGAATGACACGTAGAACAGAGTCGTTCCGCTCTCCAACTTAACAATGACAACTGATCATGCTTACGCTATTCAACTCGTTTACATTATATTCGTTGTCTCAATGGAAGAGATTTCTGCTCCAGCTAGAATCACCCAAATAACCATCACCTTAGATCAAGGGGTTGGTGTGCGACCTGTACGCCATGACGAGAGCTCTGATTTCATCTTCAGTCGCGATGACGCTCCCGCCATTTCTCCTCCCCTCTCCGATGAGGAGAGCAGAACGTGCGATCGTCGTGCGTGGCGACGACTCATCGTCCGCCGTGGCCGACCACCTTAGCGTCCTGGAGATCCTGTGCAGGTAACTCCCTACCACGCCGCCCTTCTCCTTCTCCGGCGAGCGCGCGAGCGCGCTGCCGCCGCCATGGGCGCGGAAGCACGGCGGCGAGGCCGAGCTGCGGCGTTCCGGAGACGTTGTGAGGCCTAGCCGGCCGCCGAGCGAGGAAAGGGGTGAGGAATTGGAGGAGACGGAGGTGGATGAGACCGAGCCGTCTGTTGCTTTGGCGCTCCTGGCCGCCAAGAACCGGCGTTTCGTCCGCCGGCGCTGCTTCGTCTCCTCTGCGCGGGCGCCGAAGCACGGCGGCGAGACTGAGCGGCTGCGCTCCTGCCCGGATGTCCCGTAGCTGAGCTGGTTGCCTGTCGAGGAGGAGGACGCGAGCGACGCGGAGGGGACGACGACGGCTCGGCCGTCCTGTTTCCCGCGCCAGCATCTGCTGGCGCCATCGTCGTCACGCACACCGCGCAGGGGAACAGCCACGCAGCGACGAGATGGAACAGCTGCATGGCGCGGCAATTGTGTGCAGTGCAGCGTCCGCTCGTCGTCGTACGTTAGATGTCGCTGCCAATGTACATGGGGACGGCAACATCTTATATATATTACACACGCGTTGCAGGAGAGGAGAGTACGTACGTGATTGCAGCGGGACGCGGCGGCGTTCACGGCGATCTTGCCAGAAAAACGTCGACACGCCGGCGACATGCGCGCGCGAGCGCCGGTTCGGGTATGGAAAGCTCTCGCCGATTCCTTATAGTTTTTGTGCTGCTGCCATGTGGATATACTCTACATTGTTATACATTTTTGAAATTTTTTATAATTAATTGAATTAGATTTGACAAGTACCAGTAATGCTTTCGATCGGACGTCCGGAGGGAGCCACGCGATCGGACGCCCACCTCGGCCTAGCGGACTCACCTCGGCCCAGCATCATGTTCTTCTGGAAATTCGACCCAAAGTAGCTGGGTTGGCCCACATAATTCAGCCCAATATAAAGCCTCTTATGGGACACAACGGCCAATTTTATAATTTAATTAACATAAAATTAATTAAATAATATGGAATATTTTTTTGTTAAATAGATAGTTTCAGAATAAGGTTTTTGAGCTGTACTTCTCTTATGGGAGACAATAATTACTCAATATTTTAATCAGTTACGAACAATATTTTAATGCAACTATACATATTGTTTCAGCTAGTATATCATAATATTTCAAATAGTTTAACATTTATTTCATTTTATTCATTAAATAATGTATCATTTTTATACATTAGTAGTGTTTAAAAAAATATAAATCATGTTTAATTAGAAACATAAATTATTTTAACTGTTTATATATAATGTTTCAATCAGTAACACGTCATGTTTTAGCTAGAAACAGGGACGGAACTGAGTCTAGGACAACTTAGGCCTCAGTTCTATGTCCAAATTTTTTTCCCTAGGATTTTTTTTGAAAAAATAAATAATAAAGGACTTAGCCTACTCTTTAAGCTCAACTGAAGCTGAAGCTGGACCTCATTTCTTACAGCTCTCCAGCGGCCCAGCCTCCGCGAGGCCCACCGCACAGCCGCAACAAGTCATTTTTTTAGAACCTAGTAGCAGACTCCCAGCTTCGGTCCGAGACTCCGAGCCCCCGCCGCCCCACGCC
>KE372368.1:900850-918037 GCA_000418225.1 Zizania latifolia
CTGCCGTGGCTCTGCTGCTGCCGCTGAGCAGCAAGAGCCTGAAGAGCGCAATGAGGTCTCCCACGGCGTCCTCAGTCTAATCTTTGCCAAATTATTCCTTTACCAAACACCAAATATTTGAAAAATTCAATTCTCCGTTTCATAACATCTATTAAGTAATCAAAAGTGTAGTATTAACATTTCACTCTATATGCCTAATCTTTTTTGCATCAATTTGGAATTGTCTTGTACTTAAAAATGTGGTCTTGCATTATATGGGATTGTCTTTGAAAGCCGACGTTCCAGAATTTCAGACCACATAGTTTACCATAGACAAGCTCAAATTTAATATGATATAAAACACTTTTTTCTTAGCTATTTATAATTATATGAAGTTGTGATTGATTAATCATTTGCTACGGTACGATAATTATTAATGTAATTGACTGTTAATTTTTAATTGAATTTTATTTTTTGCTTTATTTTTTTATATTACAGCGTATGCATTTTCGTGTATAATTTTAGTTTTATTTTGAGCTTCAGGCGTACCAAGATTCTGGTTCACTACTGGCTAGAAATATATTTGTTTTCAAGTGTTTCTATGTAATGTTTTAATCGGTTCTAATAAATATTTCACATAATATATACACAATATTTTAATCAGTAACATATTATATTTCAGCTAGAAATATATTTTTTTGCAAGTGTTTTTATGTAATGTTCAATCAATTTCGATAAATGTTTTATGTAGTATATACATAACATGTAATGTTTCAATCAGTAACACGCTAAGCACAGTTGAAATCTGATCGCCATGATTTGCACATCCAATTTTCTGCTTCACTCTGGACGTTTGATGGTACTTAACTCCAACAAGTACATATACACAACAGCATCCGCTCGAGTAATAGAACGCCGGTCGCTCACAAGGCCGTACAAGTTCCAAGAACCGACCTTTTAACAGTTTTGATGTGTACATCATGCGATAGATCGCTGCGGTTAAAATCTTTCGAATTTCTCACCTCTCGGTCTGCTCTAAGATAGCTACCCTAATGAGGAGGACATGCATCAGCTTCAGCTTCAGCATCAAGAAAAATACTTGCAATTCTTTCTTACAAAAAAAGTGAATAATAATCTTGCACAGAAGCAAGGAACACCTATAAAAAACACCCATCGATCAACATGCTGGCCGGCAAGGTGAGGTATCCTCTCCTTTCCTTAATCTCCATGACCAGAAATGAAGATGTCTTACATCTCACGTCCCATTTTTTTACTGCCCCATGAAACGCCTATATAACGGAGCTGCTGTGCCCGGCAGATTTCTCATTCGAGCAAGCAAAGCACAAGCACAACTATTAAGCATAAAATGGAGGCAGCATCTCGTGCTCGCTCTCGTGTCCTGTCTGAAATCGACCCCCACAGCGAATGGGTTCGAGGGGATGAGTTCGACACGCTCGTCGTCGACGTTACAGGTATATATTTGCATATAATATAGACCTCAATTTAGATTGTAGTTAGGGTTTTCGAAACATTTTCTGTAGCGGAATTCGTATTTATGTTGTTGGTGCCAAGGCCAAATTTTTTAGAGATAGTCAATTTACAACTTAAGGGCACGTACCCTCATTTCTTGCGTGTGTTTTAGCATTTTTTGTTCTCTTAAAATTTGGCCAAGAACTCTATTTTATTGCATTTTTTGTTCCCTTGAAATATGGCAAGAACTCTGCATTCGTCGTAAGGAATTATGGGGCACCTGCGTAAGATATGCGACTGTTGCAGGATTCAGCAAGGACCATCTGAAGGTCCAGGTGGAGCCATCGGGTAGCCTCAAGATCAGCGGCGAGCGCGCCGTCAACGGCGGCGGCCGGCAGTGGCTCCACTTCCTGAAGCGGTTCGACCTCCTTCCTGGCGCTGTCGGCGACGCGGCGGCGATCAAGGTCCAGCTCGACAAGGGCATCCTCTACGTCCAGCTGCCCCGCCACAACGCTGCCGCTGGCGAGCAGCAGCGCACGACAGAGGGGTACGAGGACGCGTTGCATCCGGCGTGGCGGGTCGCCAGGGCGCTGGGCAGGCACCGGCAGGTTGTCCTCAACGTCGTGATCGCCGTCGTCCTCTTCTGGCTCGTGGCGTTCGCCAAGAACAAACCAAACAGTGGCCTGACCAGGAACGAGTGATGCAACCTGTGCGCATAGATACATTTATTGTGGGCGGATGAGAATAAAACTGGGGTAAAATCCCCGCAAATAAGCAGGATTGGGATTGTACAGAATATCGATCAAATGTGTCGGTAATGTACTAATGATGTCGCAAATCACTGAGATATGTTATACAGGAACCCACGGTGATGTGGCCTAATGATATATTGCAGAGGATTCAACAACTACATCAATTCACTGTTCCCCCAACGAGCACGGCACAAATTGAGTAGAGGAAGATGGATCCTCCCATGTTGTACTATCTGATGGCTCCCAGTAGATTTGCACCACCGAGCCTAGCACCAGTTAATTGCTGTTCAAAGGAATTCATGGATTATATTTTAGAAAACAGCCTTATACTACTAAAACTTATGGTTCTATACAAGATATATATCAAGTATTCGCATAATTGCATGATCTAAAACTACGGAATGTAAGCACACAAATCATTGACTCTACTGTGATTTCATATATGAAACATAAATAGATAACTAGCTGCCATAAGAAGTGATGGGACAGGAAGTAAACATACAGTTTCACGTAAATCAACTTCGCGCAGGTAAGCTCGCTGAAGGTTTGCACCTTGCAAGTTTGTACGAGCCAACTTAGCCCCCTGAAAATAACACCGATTTAGAATTGTCTGCATCTAAAATTCTAGTTTGGGAATCATTGAAGAGATGACCCTAGGACAGTTTAATTTAATGTCTTTAGTTTCGATGGCATATAGTGTGAGTGATACTATGTCCGAACAAAATATCAAGCATTGACGATATTAAATGAATTGATACAAAGGCTGTTGGAAATTGTAAAATCTAACTGAAAAAACTATTCTACATGATTAACATGGAAGATCAGCTTTTCCTAAGAATGAATGCACCATAAATTCACAATGTGTGATTTACCTTCAGATTGGCTCCTTCCAGGTTAGCTCCTGTCAAGTTGGCATCTGTGAGGTTTGCATTCTGAAAATCCATGTAGTTGAATAGCTAGTATTAGAGCTACTCTGTGGAAACTGAACAGAATTCAACTTCCTATAATATATGCATTCTAAGTAAAAATAAGTCCACACAATTTCTCTGTGAAGTGATGCTAGAGGAAAAGTTATATGCCTATTAGGTGCTACATATAAAAATTGATTGATATGGATCCGGTATGCAAGACGATATGAGATCACATAGAACTAGAGAACAAAACAAAGATTAGATATTGTAAATGGCTAAATGCTAAAGTTTTTTGTTTAAAATAATTTCCTGTATTGTACGACGACATACTTACACATAATAGTTATCGTACAGAGTTTCAGTTAGCATATAGGACTATAGGAGTAATCCGCAGCAACATGAAGTAGTGAACACAAGATTCTTTTCAAACCTGCAGATGTGCCGAATGAAGATCTGTTTCAATGAAGCTACACTTTACCAAGCATGCACCTGCAGAATAGGTTCAACAATTTATCTAAAGAACTACAAATTTACGCATTAGTTTACACATTACAGCGAAAAATAATATCAGCATGCACATTAAAACAGAATAATCTAAAGGTTATGTACCTTGTAGGTTTGCACTTAGAAGGTTGGCTTTGTCCAAAGTGGACTCTTGAAGATTTGCTCCTACAAACTCACACCTGCAATTGCATATTGTGCAATTACTAACAGGAAATCCAAGGTCCAAAACAAAAATTAACTAAAGCAGAAGAAAATCAGAGGGGGGAAAGGTGAATTGAGCAATCTTCTTACTCACGCAAATTTGCATAATGGAATGAAGAACGAGAAGCTTCAACGTCCTGCGAAGAAGACATAGGTGTTTATGGAGTAGCATTCCATACAAGAGCTTTACATAAAGATGTATAGGTAATTCACCAATTATTAGCATTTCTAGTTGAAGGAAACAATACAATAAGTCATTCATTAATTATCAGTGTTTCTCAGTTGAAGTATTATCACAAGGTAATCGAACAGATAAGGCAAAATACAGAGCAGAGTTACTAAATTTGTAAGAGCAACGACTATGAGATACGCTAAAAGAAAATCACAGTACAAGTGCCGTACCACAAATTTAGCTTTGTGAAGGTTGGCAAGGGAAAAGTTTGTCTCCTCAATACACCCGCTACTGAAATCAACTTCCGACAAGTCCTGCAAAACATAAGGAAAACAATGCACATCCAAACATGTTCACCCCATGTTGTCGAGAAGCATTTGACAAACAAGAGATGGCAAACTAGTCAGTGAACCTTCACATGAGCTTACAAGCTTAGACAAGTCAAGGCCAGAAAGATTCACGCCTCGGAACCGGACTTTATCAGCTTGGATGCACTTGATCACATCCTTGCGAGTCAGCTCAGCCACCGAAGAGATTTCTATCTTATCATCCCCAATCCTTTCATTTATGCAATCGATCAATCCCTAGAAAATCAGATCATACCAAATCAAAATCAGCGTCAGCTTCAGCTTCTCGCACGGCGGGTTCAAAACCACCTGGAGAGCGCGAGGCATGGCTTGTTTACCGGAAGCCGGTAGTACTCCGCCTCCAGCCGCAGCTGCTGGTAATCGGCGTCGGCGAGCGCGGGGATGGCGCCGTCCCTGAGCCAGTTGAGCACATGCCGGAACAGCTTCCCGTCGCGGTCCACGAACACCTCCCCCTCCTCCTGCAACTCGACCCCACAACTACGCTCAGTTCACGCGACGAGATTCATGGAGGAGGATCGACCAGAAGCGAGTAACGAGCGCGTACGTACGGTGGTGGGGAGGCCGTGCGCCCCGCCGGCGATCATGGAGGCGAGGAGCGAACCGGGATCCCGCTGCGTGAGCGTGTCCGCCGTCGTCGCGTACCTTCTGCCCCCTGCACCCCACAGATCGGAAGCCGTGTGAGCCCGCGACCAACCGCGACTGGAAGAGCGAGGAATCCACCAAATTTTGGACCGAATCGAACAGAATGGATGGTACAGGCGGTAGAGACGGCGAGGAGAGAGGGAGGAGAGGAAGAAGGAGGCTGACCGATGTTGAGGAGGACCGGCGGTAACATGGCGGCGCACGAGCTCCGGATCTCGCCTTCGGTTTTGTGCTTTCCTGCCGCGCCCTCCCGCTGCGAGTGGAGAGGAGAGGGAAACCGGCAGACAGCGGCGGCCGAGCGGAGCACAGCACGCGCAACGCGAGTGGATGGTAGTTAACTTAATTTCCCTACTGTTTCGAAGAAAATTGTGCTTGTGTCACATAACTAATTAGTAATAATAATTAATAAGCAGTTTTGCTATATATCGCTTGATTATTTTCATAGTTATCAATAACCAAAGTTAGAGAACTTCAATATAAACTAGACATAGCGCGTGCGTTGCGCGTCCTATCTGTAAATATCTACTGAAGTCGCAACCAACTAAAAAAGTGAATAATAAAATTAGCAAACAAAAGGAATAAATTTTGACATGTCATGCTGATGTAATTGTTATGGCAAGAAAAAATTACAACATATGTTCATTTATATCCATATATAAGTCTTCAGCTTATTTTATAAACAGCACATTGAACAACAAATGAAAATAAATTTTGTAGGCGGTCTAGAAGTCCTTGACAACCTAAGTTAAAAAGTGCACAAGACGATTATGATAGCATAATGTGTTAATGTGTGGTGTGCTAGAAGTACATGATAAAATTAGTTCACATAAATCGACTTCAACGAATTCACAGAACTAAAGCAAAAAATAAGGACTTGTCATTTTTACTTACACAAGCTGGACTACTGCAGCAATTGTCGGGGCTCGGCCCTGGAGAAGATCGGCAAGTTCATTGAACAATATGGCAGTACGCCAAATCTATTCTTTTGGAGCCTTTGGTAGGAACGTGCCAGACTGCTTTTGTCTTCTGAATTTCATCACCTCCCTCTTCGATGGATAGATAAGCTATAATCAACAGAAGGAAAATGGCAAATTAAACATATGCATTATCCAGACAATACACAAATAGAGAATGAAGCAGACTATACCTGACACACCTGACACCGAGCGGTGACCTTTTCCTAGGGGTCTACATACATGTGGTTCTGATAAAGAGGAGTTTATCAAATGACTATTTTGCATTGCAACTTTTCAACATATGAATCCATTAAACCGCTAACCTTCCTCAAGGGATCGAATGGCTCGGCCTTGCATCGGCGCAGAAAAAGTCCTGCATTATGATTATTAAATGAATGATTTTGGACAACTAACAAAGGTAACATGCAAACAAGTCAGATACACTGTTTATCGAAATTGCTACGTCCATGAGGATCCTCACCATTGAATGCTTGGACACTTACCTGCAAAATGTTTACCTACTACCTATCTAGTTTTAGGCCATAAGAAGTATGAATGAATATGATACAAGAAGTTACTAACCTTCCACAGAGAGCCTGCATAAAATACTTCAGTTGAATGTTTTACCTAACTATCTGTGAGCCTGTACACATCTTCAAACTCAACCCTGTATTCAGTTGTGAAGTGCTGAAAGCTTGGTCAAATCAGGAAAGTAGGATGCACAACCAGTATAAAGTTACTCCATGAGGTATGCACTATGTAGAGAATAAGAAATAAGTAGTAGACGTTGGAACCCATGATTTTACATTCAAATAAACACACCATACAAAATTGGTCAGGTTTGATCTAGGAAAGGAGAAAAAAATGTCCGCAGAGATACCAGCATAAGCAGAATAAGCATGAAATCTTACCCAAACCGGAAAGGAGGGAAATGACTAAGTGGTGTTTTCATGTCCAACAAGATTAGTTGTGTTCTCTGTAGTTTCCCAATTGGACCCAAGTTCATGTTCTTTTGACTCTTGCATCTGGAGAGAGGAACCTGGGGTTGAAATAGAAGCAGCATCAGAATATCTAGTCTATATGCCTGTCTCAAATAAACTTTTTGTCTGATGACGAGGAGCACTGTGTTCATGGCTAAGATTAACCAGCGCGGTTAGACCATATCCAGAAATATCACCATTGTAGTCAAGTCTAGGTTCTGATTCATCATTTGCAACTGATTGCTGGCCATTTCTTGAACCAGGTCCATAGAAATCTATAGAATGTTATTTTGTTAATAATCACCGTGGAATGTATTCATATTGAAATTTACCTAAAATCCAACCATATGAATCAGCATTCATGTTGCAAAAAAGCAAGAACCCAATAATCTTAGAAAATCTTTCTAATCATTTCTTGTAACCCTCAACACTTGCATTTGAACTATAAGCCCATTCCCTAGGACATTTCTTTGTGTCAAATATTTTAATACCAAAACAAGTACTTAGTTCATGTTGACCCATGCAATATATAACAAGTCACTGCTAAAAGTTTAGGTATCAAAGATGATTCTTTTTAAAATGATGCAGGAGCTTTGCCTTCAAGTAAGAAGAACAAATAATTTACATAAGGCTACAGCCCATGGCCCAAGTATATCTACCCCATAAGATTTACAAATAAACAACAAAAGATACAGTTACAGGAGGGGTAGGGGGAAGGTATGGCAAGTGATGCATTGAAACATTGCCTACTAAGAGCAAAGTCCTCTTACGTATGGATGTTGAGTTTAAGTCGCAAAGTATTTATTAGGATATCTCTACGGTGAATGTCTAACATAAATCCAATCAATTTGTACTGCACCAAAATGTGTATGGAAATCACCATGAATGTATATAATTACTGATAAAAGAGCATATTAGAAACTGGCAGTTAGACAGATAATCCTACAAGAATAATATATCTGAGAATTCTACCTTTTTAGGCAATAAACTCTCCATGGATATTCCTTACCTCTCGTAGTTCCAGTGTAGCGCTTTGACAAAGATAACCCCAGCAAGCATTTCTGACACGTTCTCCATGACTACCATACTCTTGACTTTCTACAAACAGCTCTAAACAATAATAAAAAACAATATGACATAAGATGAATGTTTAACAAAGAGATAAAAATTACTTTGTTAATAAAAAATGTTATACATAGATAATTAATTAAATAGCTGCAAAAATAAGACATGCATCAGTAAGGACTAACTTGATATTGCAAAAAGTTCGATGTCCAAAGCTCAAAAATAATATACATATTGTACATAAATCCTGCAGTAGACCATTTGTAAGTGCACAACAACAGCAAAGAAGTGATCCAAAAGAAAGATTTCAATTCAAGTAGACCTGAAGGTCCAGAAATGATGCAGCCGCAAAGAAATGATGCGAGCCCCGTCTGTAAGCATCTACTTATAGAAAAAGGAAGCGATCAGGGGAACGCACTAACAAAAAGAGTCCACTACCTTTATAAGAGAATTGGTGAGTTTGCTATGTATATCAATCTCCCATAACAGTTATAAAAAATATTAATGAAAATTACAAAGAATACAAAATGACGGATTTCAAGTAAGGTATAACTACCATCTGATCAGAACTCAGTGCAAAATAATAAATAAACACAGAAGCAAAACCAACTAATTTTGAACAAAATTGAAATCAACAAAATAAAATATTTAAAGATAGTAGATCTTAAGAAGCAAAGATACTTGCAAGAAATTTCCTAAGTTGACATACCTTGGACAGGAATCCTTCTTTTGTTAACCTATAGCTATTCTCTGCATGATTCTTTGCTACAACACGCTCATCAGACCAGAAGATCGATGTACCATTTAGATCAATCAAGGTCTTATTGTATGTAGCTTCACAAAGTTTCCTTTTTTTAGAAATAAAAGGATAACAGTTCAGATACAAAAATGTGTAATGTGTTGAAATTCTCACGAACCAAAGAAAGATATATATTTAATAAAGTAAGGGAAGCAACATTACCCCAAAAAACTGACAAGGGGACCTCCAGAAAGGGCAATAGCAAAGTACCCCCTTTCTTTCACAGAAATTTCCGAAACTTGTGAAATATACTCAGCCAGATCTGTAGACATCTTATCTGAACTGTCAAAAATCCTTATTTCATTGTTTCTTTTTGGTTCATACAAGGCAGAAATTTCCCTCTCCATTGTTTTCTTTGGCACAAAGCTCTATATTAAGTTAATGTTCCACCAAAATACTCATGAAAAGAAAATTAGTAGTATATCACCAACAAGCGCATCCAGAAGAAGTGATACAATTTATGAATAGAACATCAGAACTTCAGGAAACTTCAAAGTTCGAACACCTCCTACCCCTCAAGAGAACATTTTTGACCCTCTCTTGTTATCAATGCACTGAAATTGGGAAGAGCAGAGACAATCTAACTTGTGCACCATTACCTAATGTCATCCATCCTTTTATCCTAAAATCCATAATTCCATCATAGGTGAGATTTACCCATTAGATGAGAAATAGCTATCGCAAGTCACATAGCCTTCATCTAACAATCCTAGAAATGGTAATAGCAAGGGTCTTATACTAATCGTTCTATTGACCATTTGTAAAACATGGCATAACTCCTAAGTTACAAAATTACCCTGCAGTACAATTACAGAAGGGTGCTTCTTTTTGGAATGCAGTGTCAACCAAGAACACTGGAAATATAACAATAATCTACATAACTGGTAAGCTGATTATTATGTTGCATTCTTTAATATGATTTCCAATTACAAGCTACATTCAGATATACCACTATTTCCTGCACAATCAAATAATTGCCAACGCGAAGGGGAAATTAATAAAAAACTATTCCCGTATAACACGACCAAAAGGAATAAAAATTGAAGAACAGTTTTTGCCCGACATGAAAGTATCTAAAAGAATGAAATGAATGCCTACATCACGTTAATATGTGGGAGCATAAATTTATTGTGCAATACGATGTGACAGCAATCTAATTGAATTTGATAATCCAGGAGACAGGTTGGATCTATCATTGCTTTCATTAATTCTTGCTTTGACATTTAGTATGAGTTTTATGAGAAGGGAATTCCCCTATTGCACGTTAATAGCTGTGAACCACTTTCATCCCATGGCTGGAAGAGAAACACCACTGGACAAATTAGCTCATAACTCATGAACATCTCAGCTGCAAATGGCATCTTATGAATCAAGCGATAGGGACAAGCTTACAAAGGCAACGGCAAAAAACTGAGACATGAAAGTCACGATTCATACTGCTCAAATCCAAAGCAACAAAAATATAAGCCTAATCACCAATACTAAATCCAAATATCTTAAACTAAAGATAAACAAGAAAGCATGACAGAAACAAAAAGAACGCAGCATTACAACTATGATTTGCAAAAAACTAATTGAAAGAACGGGTAGGATGAACAGTAAAGTGAATTATCTTTTTACCAGCATTAAATAATTAACAAATGAAAAGCACTGAACAGGGATTACCTCAACCAGCGAGAATAGGTCGACCTCACAAGCAACCCACTGGAAAAGAATTGGACCTACAATTGGTCCAAATACTGCACAAAAGAGAGGATATGGTAACATATATTATTTTCTAGTGTCAAACCATTCTCCTTTCTAAACAGAACAAATAAGTCATCTCAGATTCAATTGGCATGTTCACCACACGACAAAGTAGCATAGAGACATGGTACTCACCTTACTTCGTGAAGGATAACTGAGCCTCTTTGAGACAGAATCAAATAGAGCATAAACCAATTCTCTGAAATGGAAGTAGCACGAAAATAAGAAGTAAACAAAACAACAACTCCATGCACAAAAGTGAATAGTTCATTCAATCGAGAAATAGCATTAGAGATGTTCTTAAAAGAAAAGAGACATGTATAAAAATATGTTGCATGGAAAGTACCATAAAATTCAACAAATTTTCCAACAGCACCATGTTTCTGAAGCATTTGAGTTACTGTTTGAACCAAATCTGTAGCTGTAGCTCCGTTCCAAAGCTTCCCCGTTAACTTGAAACCAACAACTCCTGGCAAGACCATACTCATTGGCTGCAGAAAGAAACCACATTAAAAAAAGTAACCATAAGTGCATGATCAAATGGGCTGAAGTGTCTGCAAAGACAGGGGAAAGGATTATAAATAATACCGCCCCTGCATGTTCAAACTTATATACCATTATACTAATAGGCTAATAGCACACTGTTGGGGGTTTCAGTGCATGATATGTTGATACTGGCATATGATGTAGTTTACAAATCAGGAAATAAGAATTCGATGAGCCATGACCAAACACAAAATATGAAGTAAGGCGAAAAATATCTTAAAGAGAGTACTCAACACGAACCATAGTTCATTGCAAGCATAGTATTTCACCTGGCCAAGCATTGCAGCTTCTGCCTCTATACCACCAACTCCCCATCGCCGCTAACAACACCTGTAGCCACCAAATCAATCATTCCATCAATCCAGAGATAGGAAGTGAATGTTAGCAGTCAGTACCGTAATATAGCAACAACAAACAATCATTTTACCTCGACAAAAACGATAGCTGGAAGTAGAAAAGGGATGGGGCTGTAAGGAGGAAAGGAAGAAAACAACAGGAACAGACAAAGAAGAAGAGAAAAAGGCAACCAGGAGATAAATAAACAGATCACCATAAAGAGGAGGGCAACTGTAACTGCATAGCAGTTCTCAAAGAGTACAACTGAGTTATTCATTGCATTAAAAGGAGGAGCGAGCAACAGCAACACATCTCCACACAATAGATCACCCTTCAGCCAGAGAAGGACAATGAGCAAGCAAAGCCACAATACATCCCAACAGAGGACAGCACTCTTCAGCCAAACTAAGAACAACAAAAGTCAACATTGCAGCAGAAAAGAGTATGGCTACAGGAGGTACAACTGTAGAGAGGACAATGGACACATGGTGATATCGATAGGTGAGCAATACACCAGGATACTGTAGTTGTCATGCTGTGCTCTTCCTTGTTCTTAGCTAGTATTGCAACGAAGACAAAAAGAATAAATATTAAACGAAGCCAAAAGATATCAACATAGCAATGTAGTCAGCCAAATAGAGCTAGCCTAATCTGCCATAGCAATTTTTTTTGCGCAGCAAGATGAATGAAAAAGTATAGAGGGGGAGGATAAAGGCAGAGAACTCCCTTTGGTGTTGATAACCTCGTAGATCTGGACGCTCCCATAGAGGAGGAAGACAACATCCACAAACTGGCACATGGTGAGTTGAGGCCACGCCGGACAGGGCGGAGCGGCATGGCACCGGGCGACGTGGGTCGGCGCAGCGTGGCGCCAGGTGACGTGGGCTGGCGCAGCACGGCACAACGCCATGTGGGTCGGGTGGAAAGGTCAGAGGGCCAGGTGATGTCGAAGTTGGGTAGGGGGCGGCGTGACGCCAGGCGAAAGGAATGGTGCAGGATGGGGCGGGGCCAGGCGGAAGAGGGAGGGGGTCAGACGGCGGTGGAGCTAGGGTGGAGGGGCGGCGGTGGATCTGGGGCGGGTGCAGGTGGTGGCAGTGGATCTAGGATGGGAGACCGAGAGGAGTGCTCTCCCGTCTCTTTTCACATTTGTCTCCTTCACTGCGGGACTGATTGAACACTGGAGCCGGCCAGCACTACAGAAAAATCGAGGGCCTCACACAAATAGGAAGGCAGCGAAGCCACGTGTTGCTCGGTGAAACGTCTACAGCAGCTGAAACACTGAGAGCTCGAGAATTCCTCGAGGCTTTAATAATAGTAATATGTATAATATAAATTTTACTTTGTTGTATTATTTAGTTTCTAAATTAGCCTATACATTTTGCTTATACTTATCTAGATCATGTGGTTTCGATGGTAAAGAGTAAAGATTCACGCTAAAGTATAACTTTTATATTTCATTATAGAACATTATTTATTTAAATAAAGCATGTGATTTGTTGGGTGTTGATATAGTGGATTAATGCTAGAAAAGAAAATTTTGATTACTTGACAGTTGCTTCTTTTAATAAGACTAGAACGGCCAGCGTGCTTCGCTCGCTCTATCGGCTCGACCACGCGTGAACCATCTCCTTTAGTGACAGCGACGGAAGATGCAGGAGCCGATGACGTCGCTCGTGCCGCTCCTCTTCTTTAGCTTCGTCCTCTCCTCAGTCTCGCTGCCATTGTCAAGGCCGCAACCGCATAAGCAGAATGAGCACTTACAAGCCATTTATCATGTGCATATAGAACAGTGTTCAACATATTCTCGAACAGGATGAAATAACCCATCCATTCAGAGATTATTACATCTACTTTTGGGACAGGAAGCTTAATTTCTTCCTGATACTACAATGATCCATTCAATTATTATTTTGCATTTATTTCATACTTATGAAATTGCCAGAAATAAGATACTACAATGATTCACTTATGTAAATATTAACTAATGTAAAAATAGTTAACTAATTCAGAGATTAGTTAAGGAAGCTGATTCATTCTAGATTCACTTACTTCATGAATATCTGCAGTACAAGTAACACTTAGTAAACTTATTGCAAATAAGTGAATAACAGAACAGATACATTTAAAACTGCACAAGGTAAACAAATACTGTGAATGACGACTTAGGAAAACTAAGGAACATAGTAAACAATAGCACCAACTCAAGATCAACTCTTCAGCAGTGCAACAACCTTCCCTGCAATCAACTCCAGTGCTGGAAAATCAGCACGAAACCAACTAAAAGCCTACCAATCTTTCATACAAGACCAATGGAACCTCTAATTGCATCTTTTACACACATCCTGCTATAGAAGATGAAAATAGTTCTAGCAGAGGGGCACCCTAGAACAATGATAAGCTGTAGTTAACACAAAAGATCTCTCACAACATCATTATCGACAACACCCAAAATATAAGGTCTTCATCCAAACCAATACTACCGAGAATATGAATTAATATCACATATGCTCTAGTTTAGCCGGCACAAGCAACAAAGTCTCACCAAACATCGAGCCATTTTTTGACACAGGATAAATCTCTAATGCTTCATTGCTAAATAAATTAGCCCAAGATAGCCGGCGTGGCCGTGACACATGGAGCCGGTGGTGGTCACCGAGGAGCCCAGCAGTGTCGGTGAATTGCCGAGCAGTCCACCCAAGGGGTACCCAAGGTGGTGAATAGAGGATTAAGGAAGCGTGGCACTCTCAAACCCGATGGTTGACTCTAGGAAACAAGAGCCAATACTTATGCTAGTTCAGGCCTCCCGAGGGATAATAGCCATACGTCTAGTGTTTTGATGTATTATATGGTGTCTAATCTTATAAAGCATGGAGAATAAGATATGATCTGACGCCTGAGATCGATGTCCTTGGGGGTGCCTCACCCCCCTTATATAGTCAAGGGGCCAGCCCAATAATCCAGGACTCTACTCTGAGTTGGTCTTCCTTATGTCTAGGAGTGCATACCGAACCTAGGTCCTAATTCCCTAATTATAAAGATTCTGGTATAAACATATCTCTTTATATGGGATATAGAGTTCAGTTTCCTAATAAATACCTAATATTTCTTATCGGGATCGAACCCCCTTTATGAACCATACCGGACTCCAATGCTAGGCTTGGCCTACTCTCGGTCCGGGCTGATAAGCCCATTATAGGGTAACCGGGGGTCACATCCTCGACAAGCGGTGGCGGTGGGGGCTAAGGCCCATAAACGCTGAGTGGTGGTGAGCGGGGAACGATAGGGCAAGGGGCAGCCATCGACTAGGTGCTTGGGCGTCGGGCAGGGGACGACAGGGCACTGGGTGGACAGCCGTCGGGTAGAGGAATGGGGCAGGGAGCTGTAGGCACGGGAGAGGATAGGGGTGGGGAGTGGTGGGCTATGGATGGAGGTTGGCGAGGGTGTCACAGCCTGAATTTTTTAAAATAAAAATAAAAATAATAAAAGTAAAAATATATAAATAAAAAGAATGAAAATAGAATTTAAAATAAAGGAAAAGAAAGTTTTCTTTTAAATAAAAATTTTTGGGAAGATTTTCTAAATAAATTTTTGCTAAGAAATTTTTGTTAAAGCCTTTAAAAAGGGTTAGAATTTTTTATAATTTTTACGAAAATTTTCTCGATTAAAAACCCATTTTTCTAATTTTTGGAAGGCTTTTTCCTAAAGAAAATAAAAAGAAAAAAGAAAAAGAAACATTTTCTGGTCTAGGCCGATCGCAGCCGCCTAGACCGCCCCACCGCTTCACCCGTGCTCTGCTGGCCCAGCAGCTCCCGCCAGCCCATCCCCGCGCGCAGTCACCAATAGGTTGGCCCCGCCAGTTAGCTCTGTCTCCTACCTCTAGCTGCCCGCCTCCATGCCCTAGCGCTGCTCGTTGTCACGCAATCCACCATTGCCTCCCCTCTCGGCCCAATCCGAGCCTGGCCCCGTGTTCCCCAAGGCCTCCTCTTCATTTCCCTTACAGATCTGACCCATCCCACGCCCTGTACCGACCCTGCTCGCACCAGCCACCTACGTCATTGCCGCCGCCATCCCCAAGCCGCATCCACACCCCTCGCCGGAACCCTAGCCCCACCTAGCTAGCTCCCCGAGCGTGCCCTGCCTCTGTCATCCTCCACCGCCTCTAGCCACCCTTCGCCGCCACTCCGTTGCCTGAAGCCCATCACTGACCTCGTCGTCGACTCCGCCGCTCGCCGCTGATCTCAGGTGGCCCCTCCGCACCGTCTCGTCACCGTCAGAAGGCCATCGCCTCCGCCGCCTCTTCCTCACCGCCGACCATCTCCCATCACCACCGCTCACCGCTGAGTGCTCTGGTGGGTTCATTGTCGCATCCTGGTCATTTTGTGCCCCTCGCCGCCAGCCGTCATGCCACTGTTCATCGACGACCATTGGTCCCTGAGCCAGCCATGCGCGGCGCTGGCGATGTGTGCCAACATGGTCGCCTCGTGTGTGGCTGCCACGTGTGTGCCACATGGTAGATCGGTGCACCGAGCCCCTTCCCGCTGTGATGATGCAATAAAGATGTATTTTCTTTAGGAAAATAATTCATTATTGCGTCATAACTCCTTTTTATTTGCTGAAATTCTAGATTAGTGCTGAAACCTTTAAAAATTCATAACTAATTCATTTTAACCCCAAATTCAATCATTCAAATTGTATAATTTTCTATAAAATGAGATCTACCCATTAAAAATACTTTTACACATGTCATGATTGATCTATTGTACTGTTCTTTATTGTTTGTTAATTCCATGTAGTCCCTGACGTCCTGGAAGAGCCCGTTTTCATCGAAGAAGCACCTGTTCATCTGCCAGAGCTGCAAGGCAAGTCACCCGAGTCCTCTTATTGATCATGATTAGACCCATGTTTCAAAGCTATGTTTTCATTCAAAACGTTCATTTATTTTCAAATGTCACTGGGAAGGGATTTACCTACTGTTTATTTAGCCTTCTATTGTTTTACCTTATTACTTGATGAGGAGCCATGGTGAATACCATGGGGATGATGAGTGATTGTCAACGGAAGAGATAAGAGAAGTCCTTCGAAGGGAGGCAGGTGACTTGCCGTGGTGTTGCCCGCGTGTGACTCAGGTACACGGACGGACGATCGTCGGGCTGAAGGAGTCGCGAGATCATGGTGGTCCAATCCGGGTACATGGAGCAAATGCGGCATGCGAAGATGACTTGTCGTGGCGTTGGCCGGTGCGACTCAGGTACACGGACGGGCGATTGCCGGGCTGAGGAGCCGCGGGGTCGGGTCGGTCCAATCCGGGTGCATGGAGCAACGGCGGCAAGCGCTTTGACGGTTTTAGCGCAAAACTATCACCCACACAATGAAAAGTGCTAATGGCGTTAATTCTAGCGGTGTCGTGAGAGTTATGAAAAGTCCGGCATCGAATAAATATCTGGAGTCAGTTTTTACGTTTTTGCCCTGTGGGCCTTGAGTCTGTATTGAGAAACCCTAGGGGTATTTGCGTCTTTTACTTGGTCCACTTAGGCTATTTAAAGGGCTGTAATCCACCCTTGTCACTTGAGGATTTGAGTTAATCAAAAATTATTTTGCAATTTTGAGGTGTCTTCTTCCTCCCACCTCTTTCTTCCTCCACAAACCTCTCTCCTTTCTCCCCAAAACCCTAGCCGCAGCTTGGCTTTGGCGCTAGCCGGCCGGCGGTCCTCCTCCTAGCCCCCTCTTCCCTTCTCGCCGGTGGTTCGTACTCGTCGGTGG
>KE372368.1:919817-930980 GCA_000418225.1 Zizania latifolia
AAAATACTCACCGTTGCATTTCCCCCAACTAGAAGGGGAGTTTGTTAGTGAAGACAAAGGTGGAGCCTTTTGAGCTATCCCAGTTAAGTTGCCTATGGAGTGGAGTCATTGATGCGTTATTTTGGAGTCATCTATTTATTTATTATTAATGTTTTGAGGTTCCAATCCACCTCTATAATAAAGTACTCTATTATGTCATCGTGAACAAGTTATTCTTTTGATTTTCAATAAATTATCTATTATGTACCTCGGCTGATTCCTGGACGAGGGTTCTTGCTACACAATAAATCATTAGGAAATTGTTGGAATTTCTGGACATGACAAGTTGGTATCAGAGCTGCCTTGACTATAGGTCTAGCCAAATGGTCAACCCTAGGAGCTGAAATTATTTTTGTCTTACTTATACTCATCACTTCTATTTCAAAAAGTGTTCTTTTTAAAAAGAAAATAGTGCTGATTTTATTTTATATCTTTCTTTTTAGATGTCTTCGGACAGATCCTAGCCTCAGCGGTGTTTTGGCATTAAAGGTTTTGTCAAAAAACTGTGCCATCTTGCTTTCTTCGACGGCTATCAAGAGGTTGCCACGTATTCCTGAACCATTGCTGATACCTCAAGGATTACAGCAGTGGCAGTTACACCGATGAGCAAGATTAAGACCATTCCATCGCTTATCATCGAAGCGGAGGGATGTAGTTTCAATCATGTTTGTCAGGAAGCCGCCTATGCTGCAATTGGTGATCTTCGAGGTCGCTTTGCCTCTTTGTTGTCCATGATAGAGTACAAGTACCATCCAAGGAAGACCTATCAAGACACGTATGCCAAGTACCAGTCCAATGCTTAAGAGAATAATGCAACCATAGTCAGAGTAACTGATATGTTGAAGGCGATGGATGACTGTCATAAAGATGCCATCATCGGAGCTCATGGGTAAGAGAACTAGAATAGGCAGACGATTTGTCAACTACAAGACCAAGTGGATCTGCTATTCAAGGAGATTGCATCACTTAAAGGAGAGTCACCACCCAGAGGAGCAAGAATCCGTCGCACTGCAAGGAAGCATGTTAAGATGCCACCTCGAGTGCAAGGGACAAAGAGAATGCGTGAAGCTATCATCGACATAGAAGATGAAGAGCCAGAGTTTTCTCTTTATTAGCAAGAAGATTTAGAAGAGCCTAGTTGCTAAGTCCTTATGTAACCTACTCTTAGATCATTTTGTCAGGCATTTGATGCTTGTTAGCTTTGCTTGAGCCCAAGCGTCAACCTCGGCCTGCATTAGCCCTAGCCCCTGCTGGTCAAATCAAAGCAAGGGTGAATCACATAACGGCGAAAGAAGCTCAAGCCACGCCTGATGTAGTATTGGGTACGTTTCCTGATAACTCAATACCAGCAATCGTATTATTTAATTCTAGTGCAACTCATTTTTTCATATCTAGAAGTTTTGTGAAAAAGCATGTGATGGAAGTAAAACCCCTCCCCCATTCTTTAGTGATTTGCACCCTGGCCATCAAATGCCCTCATCTCTTTTTAGCCCTTTGATAACCATTGAAATTCTTATGGTCCCTTTCCTAGCCAACCTAATTTTAATAGAATCAAAATATCATCTTGGGAATGGATTGGTTAGTAAAGCATGAGGGTGAAATAAAGTGTGTGACCCGGGAAGCAGGGGCGGAGAGAGGGGGGCACGTAGGGGCCAGGCCCTCCCAATGATTCTTCAGTAACCCCCCCTCACCTCTTGTGCCAAGCGTAGCTAGCCATCTAGCATTAAACGTGCAGCGAACAGAAAGCAGGGCACTAGAGCAAACAAGGCCTTGGCCCATGCATCAATGCAGATTGCATAATACAGCAAAAGGATCGCACGAGCAGTTACATCTAATTGGCAAATCAACATAGGCACGCAGCGCCGCAACCTGAATCCAGCGATTGAAGCAGGCTACAGCGCCGGCGACCGATGGCCATGCAGCACCGATGACCGATGGCCACGCAGCTTGGTGGCTTCATCGGCCAGTTGTCTTTCATTGCATTTTATCTGGCTTCGATATCTTCTCATATCCTCAGCTACTACAATTAATTGGTGATGTATTAGAATCTAAATTCTCTTTTTAATTGCAGTTTTGGTAGCAACTAGTTGTTGATTTGTTTAGTCTTTAATCATGAAGAGGTTAAGAACGATCGATAGTTTTTATAAGCCAGCTAATCCAAGTTCTGGTAGTGCTGAAACTACTGATATGACTATTGATCAATCTATTGAACTAGACCAACCGGTTAATGTGCAAACTCCTGATCAGAATACTACGAGAGATATTGACTTTTTTTTATCATAAAACACATGCTACTATAATTGTTATATATGTTCTTTAATATTGAAAAATTAATTATTTTTGTTTCAATTATGAGTTGGCCCCCTCATATTTAAATTCTAGCTCCGCCCCTGCTAGGAAGTCACCATGACTAACCACCTTGGCTAGACCATAACATTCCATAACCCTAATTCCTCTGGTTTAAATATAATGCTAAATGAAGTCAAGATTGAAGAGATACATGTGGTACAAGATTATCCCAATGTTTTCCTGAAAGAATTGTCAGGCATGCCACCCAAAAGAGAATTTGAATTCAGGATAGATCTAGTCCCTGGGACAGCCCCAATTCATAAGAGACCCTATCGGATGGTCCCAAATGAATTGGCGGAAGTGAAGAAGCAAGTGGAAGAGTTGTTAGAAAAAGGATATATCTTGGAGTAAACTGAAGCTCCTTATAGCTTATCAAACAGATCATTGATTCGAGAAAGAGGGTACTTGTTCTTGATGGTGACTTCATTCAAAGCTCTATAGTCAACACTCATCCTCTTAGTCTTATCCTTTTTCTCCACAAAAACAACGGGTGCTCTCCACAAAAGCCAGCTGAGGTTAGGAAGGACAGGGCCACACTGCTTGGGAGGGGGCACCTGATCTTGGGCTCCTCGGATGAGTCCGAGAGTGAGGAGGACGCCATAATTTCTGACGCTGTGCTGGCCCCGCCTCCTCTCCCTGTGAAGGGAGTGGTGAGACGCTGGCTCACAGGTGCCTTTCGACTAGTGCCGAGGTGAGTTCTTTGTTCTGTTATGCTGTGATCTCTTTATCTCATTTTTGTCCTCTGATTTGCCCTTGACTTTGCAATTTTTAGGATCCCTAGGGGCATGTTCCCACTAGGGGTGACCATGACACAACCCCTGCCAGCTTTGACCATGGCGGTGGAGGTCTCGGGGCTAGCGGCGGTCGAGGGGGACACTGCTGAGCCCCTTACCAGGGATGCCATGGGTTTGGCCGCGGCATCGGCTTCGGCGTTGGCTGGCGATGGCACCATGAAAACGCAAGTGGTGGCATCTATGGTGGAGGTCGCTGACCCCTCGATGATGGAAGTGGCGGCCGTGGTGGACCCGTCGCCTTCCCCGGTGGTGGTGAGAGCTGCTAGGCCTTTGGGGGACCTGGTCGATCTTCAAGTGGGGGTGGGAGCCCCCAAGCAAGTGCCGAGGACCCTTGTGGCAGAGGCCCTCGCTCAGCTAGCCAGGTACGTGGAGGTAAGTTCCTGACCCGCAATATTTTTTCCTTTTCCTTTCTTCTTCTTTTGTTGATCTTCTTATCTTCGATCGTAGTTGCTCCACGCACGGCTAGCGATGGAGGCCTTGGGTGCAGGCCGAGTGGCTGCCCTCGAGGCCGAGGTTGAGCAGCTCAGGCATGAGCGTGCTGACCTTAAGACGAGGGTCGAGGGGCTGACGCAGGAGGGCACTGACGCCCACGCTACGGTAGGCTCGACGATGGTGGTGGTTGAAAATGCCACAAAAATGGCCGAGGAGGCTAGGCGATGGGAGGATGCTGCCAGGGCTGCCACCGACGCAGTGAAGAAGGTGGAGGAGTCTGCCTAGGCGGCCTATGAGAGGGCCAAGATGGTGGTGGAAGAAGCTACCGCCAATTTTGGAAGTAGGTGTTTGTACTTGGTTGCTTCCGGTTGTTTACCCTATCCTTTGATCCTGATGCTCATTGATTTTCTTTCGTAGGGAGCCGTGATTAGGCCAATGCCCGGATCACCAAGCTCGAGGTGGAGGTGGGTTGGACCCGCTTAGTGGTCGATCGCCTTCACTTTCTGCTGGTGGATATCCCCTTGCCAAACGGAGAGTTCTAGGTGAAGCTCAAGGGCCTAGAGACCCAGCTCCGCCTCTTTGTCACTGATGTGGTGAGGAATGGGGCCGAGCACGCCTTGGTATACGTTCGAGCCCACTTTCCCGAGGTGGACCTCGGGCGGATGGCCGCTGGGCTTCCCAATAGGGTGTCTCCAAAAGACGCTGCCGCCTATCGGCAGGAGTTAGAGGAGCTTGCCGCCTCC
This sequence comes from Zizania latifolia, assembly GCA_000418225.1. Classification (NCBI taxonomy): domain Eukaryota; kingdom Viridiplantae; phylum Streptophyta; class Magnoliopsida; order Poales; family Poaceae; genus Zizania; species Zizania latifolia. The sequence continues at coordinate 924,175 of KE372368.1, forward strand.
ATCACCGATGACCTCGAGCTCTTACCACTCGCCAAAGATCCAGAGCAGACGGTGGTGCCCCCGGAGGAGTAGAATAGTCAATATCTGTAAAAATTAGGAGTAGGTAGTAAGTGTAAATTTTTTGTGATGAAACTTTGCTTTTTATGGATGAAAGTCCTTCTTGACTTGCAAAATTTTGTGTGCCAAAGTTGCCAGCGTTCTGGGAAACCATGGTTAAGCCATATAGTACTCAGCGTAGGGATCTAATGCCACGTACACGTCTACTGACGTTAGGCAACACAAGTCCCCGAGAGCTTCGAATCTTTAGATTTTGTTAAGTCCTTTGCATAGCCAATGTCGGGTCCCGAGCGCCCGGTATAGCCATATAGTCTTAGGCATGGGGAACTGATGCCACTTACATGCCAACCTGACATTAGGTGTCATGAGTTCTCGAGACCCTCGAGGCTCTAGCAAAGTTAAGGCTAAGGACTCATGACCCTGAGCATCTTAGCAAGCTGTCGAGTACCGAGAGGGCCGCTAACACTAACTCTTTTTCACTCGCGCGGTTGCTAGTGTCAAACCTAGAGCTACTTCATAGGGGCACAACCGATTGATCTAGGTGTATGACGTTTTGCACCAACTCGAGAGGGTCCAAGCCTAGTGGGTCGGTGATAAAACATAAGACACGAGGTGTATAAAATGAAGTTTAGCTTTATTTTATTTAGGGGGAAGGTACATAGCTGGATAAAGGAGGAAAACTTGAATTTGCTAGAGTTTGGTGCCCTTGCCAAAAAAAAATGGTGCGATGTTGAGCCATGACCTTGAAGACGATCTACCCTAGAGTCGATCCTTGTTGGCCTCATCGTCTTCACGGTCCAGGCATGCTACTCTACTTGCACCGGGGCGTCTTTGTCGGTCTTCTTGTGCCATGTCCTCTTGTGGGTCCGTCATCGTCGAGAATGTCCCGAGGCATTGTGTTGTCCTCCCTTCCCCGAGCGCTTGAATCGACAAATGGCTTCTCGCGGGACCGAGCCATCCTTCCTAAAGTTTCTGCCTCGATGTCTTGTCGATCTGGTGTGGTGTGAGGAGCTAGATCCATGTGCTGTGATGCCTTCGTCGACCATCCCAGTGAGTGGCTGAGTAAGACGGCTGGTGAGCTGACCTCCCACATGCTCGGGGAAGTCCCCTCGAGCATAGGGAGAGGAGCCTTACTGATGCAGGTCCTCCGGGTGGCTTGAGAAATGCTGGATTAGCCGATTGGCAACTTGGCCGGCAAGCTAGTCCGTTACCATCTCCATGATGGTGTTAGTTAGGCGCTCCGCAACCTGGTCTGCCTTTTGGGCGGTGAAGGGGTTGGGAGCCTAACACGATGACCAAACTAGTGTTGGCGTTGAATCAAAGTGAACCAGTCTTCCAATCAAGTTGGCGATGAATGTGGTATCGCCCAAGATGAACGTCGTCCCTGTCTTAGCGGAGAGACAGTGTGGTGATGCCATCGGATCTTGGCAAAAATCGCTGTGATCCCCTAGCTGGCACGCCAACTATCGGTGAATCACCGAGAAGTCCACCCAAGGGGTACCCGAGTTGGTGAATAGATGTTTAGGGAAGGGCAGCACTTTTGAACCCGATGTCGACTCTAGGAAACAAGAGCCAATATTTATACTGGTTCAGACATCCCGAGGGATAATAACTCTACGTCCAATGTTTTACTGTATTATATAGTATCTAAGCTTACAAAGCATGAAGGCATGAGGAATAACTTGCCTGGATGCTAAAAACCTTGTTCTCTGGAGTAGCCTCGCCCCCTTTATATACTCAAGGGGCGAGCCCAACAACCCAGGACTCTACACCAAGTTAGTTTTCTTGATACCTAAGATCGCATACCAAACTCAGGTGCTAATTCCCTAATTATAAGGATTCTGGTACAAACATATCTCTTTATACCGAATCTAGGATTCGGTTCCCAAATAAGGACCTAATCTTTCTTATCGGGATCGAACCCCCTTTATGGGCCGTACCGAACTCCAATACTAGATTTGGCCTGCTCTCAGTCTAGACTGATAAGCCTAGCGTGGGGTACCCATAGGTTATATCCCCGATAATTATTACGTCATAAATCCTTTTTATTTTATGAAATTCCAAATTAATGCTGAAACTTTTAAAATTCATAACTAATTCATTTTAACCCTAAATTTGACCATTCAAATTGCATAATTTTCTATAAAATGAGCTCTACCCATTAAAAATACTTTCACACATATCATGATTGATCTATTGTACTATTCTTTGTTGTTTGTTTATTCCATGTAGCCCCCGACGTCCCGGAAGAGCCCATTTTCGTCGAAGAAGCGCTTGTTTATCTGTTTGAGCTGCAAGGCAAGTCACTTGAGTCCTCTAATTTATCATGATTGGACCCATATTTCAAAGCTATGTTTTCATTCAAAACGTGCATTTATTTTTGAATGTCACCGGGAAGGGATTTATCTACTATTTATTTAGCCTTCTGTTGTTTTACTTTATTCCTTAAATGCCATGATTTAATATTGACTAGTTAGGCCCATATTATGGTCTGACTAGGTTAATTAGGTCTGCTTAGCCCTACTTAGAAACTAGTATCACATGATAATGCTCATTTATGTCACTTATTATTGCAAATGCTGGTTTAATGGACTATTGATTAATGGTGAATGGTTAATGATTAATTCCACTAAAATTTTGACTAAGGTGGGTTGTGAGTACATGGTTTTGCTGGTCATACTGATGATACTTAAGGACCGGTTCATGAGCTACTGTTGTAATGTCTTACGGCACTTACTGCAAGCCAGCATGGGTAATGGTATGATCTATATCTTAGTGATCTTAAGTGGAGCATCGAGACCGTCGGTAGCTTTTCACTCTTCGTAGTGACTGCTATGTGGATTGGAGCGCTAGGTATGTCTTTCCCGGGTGGGATAGAATGGTAGCCTAGGGTGCGAAACTTAGAGGATCTAGGTGAAAGGGTCGTATCACAGTTCTTTTTCAAGGTACCGTGATGGTATCGAGACTCATGGTGACATATTGTAGGGCTGTGTTTTGTGGTTAAAGTTGTGCACCTCTAACCAGAGTAAAACTATTTAAATAGCCATGCCCACGGTTACGGGCGAGCTGCGTAATGTTTTTCGTGATTAGTCTCATGGTTTCTTAATTAACTTGTTTAATTCTGTTTAACCTAGTAAGCTCTAGTGTAGGAGTGGTCTGGTTGGTTTTGGGCATGATGACCATGGGTAGGGTTATTCAATGAATTGTTAATATTGCTTTAAGATGTTCAACTAATTAGAATAACTTTTCAATCTCTGCATTTTTCTTTTAATGTTATTTTTATGCAAAAGCACCATATTGTGCCTTTCTTTGTTACCCTGATGCATTCTTCTACTTTGTCATTAGGTGTCTTGTTGAGTATTTAAAATACTCACCGTTGCATTTCCCCCAACTAGAAGGGGAGTTTGTTAGTGAAGACAAAGGTGGAGCCTTTTGAGCTATCCCAATCAAGTTGCCTATGGAGTGGAGTTGTCGCTGCGTTATTTAGGAGTCATCTATTTATTTATTATTAATGTTTTGAGGTTTCAATCCACCTCTGTAGTAAAGTACTCTATTATGTCATCGTGAACATGTTATACTTTTGATTTCCAATAAATTATCTATTATGTATGTACCTCGGCTGATTCCTGGATGAGGGTTCTTGCTACACAATAAATCATCAGGAGATGGTTGGAATTTTTGGGCATGACAGGGAGGCTATCAATGGGGAGGGGCTGCCGATGGGCGGACGAACAAGTAGGTGGCAGGGGTGAGGAGTGACGCAGCGGTCGGCGAGTGGAGGACAAGGGTGGAGGACAACCAACAGCCGACACCGAATGGCCAAGCTAGGGGCCAGCGGTGAGCGGCTAGGCTAGGGCAGGCGGCGGCGAGCAGCTAGGCTAATGGTAGGTGAGCAGCCAGGCTCTCTCCTCTCTATTTGAGAAATGGGCTAGACACTTAACAAAATATCAAAAAACACAAGGTGCTTTTTGCAAAAAGATGACGTGGATAGGGGAGCAGGTTTTAATCTATACTAGTCAGCGAGGCGTGCACGCCCGTGAAAACTACGTTGTTTGCACACCTTACTTTTTAGTATTTAAAGCTATCAAACATATAACGATGATATCAATAAATACTTGAAGAATTTAAAATCATCATGGTAGAACATAAATAGGCATGACTTTTTCTCCATAACTTAATTAAACATCAGAGATAATAAAATGAACTATGAAAGTTCCATTTACCTTAGATACCAGATATTAACAATAGCAACATGCAGTTTAGATTAGTCTACATAAGTACATCTATTATAGAACATGATGTACCTTAGCGTTTGCATCTACCATAATACAATTCAGTACCATTTTTAGATTGTCTTAGAGACTCACAAAAGTCAGATAGAAAGCATTTCTAGAGTCTTAGTGCTTTTGTCTACCTAACACCTAATATCCTTATAACTGTATAGTACATCACTAAACCATTTCATGGTAGTCTATTACTAACAAAAGTGCTCCTTTGTGTGTTCGTAGGGTTGTTAGGAGGTAGTCGATGGGCTGTAAAGGAAAAATGTGTAATCAACGACGTAATTCTGTGTTTATTGAAAACGATTTATATATAGTGTGCATGTACTTTATAACCTTTTATCTTCATCCTTCTCATCATTTTCTTTGAATAGTTTCTTGGATACTTGTGCAGATGTTGCCCTTCCTCTATACAATAAAGCAAAGATGTATTTTTGACTGAAAATTTTCTCATGGAGATAATTGTTGAAAAGTTACCTTTTTTGCCTATGTTCCTAGCTTTTGGTGGAGAGTTTTCAACTTCTTTGCTTTGGGTACTGGTGTCATCAATTTCTCTCTATATTGTATTATTTTTATAAATAGCATCATTAGAATATGATTGTGAAAATAATGGTTGTTGCTTTTTCAAGATAGATTTAAATGTTACCTTCCCTGTGGTAGGTTTACTAAGTGGCATGTCTCTAATACCTTACTTGTTGGAAAGCAGATGATAGCTTACTTGTTGGAGTCCCTTCCTCTAACAAAACAGTTCCTTGTTTCTTGGGTGTCGGTGCTGTCATGACAGGTGCATGTGATTTGTCCACATTTTCTTCCTGTGGTGGAGGAGACGTGTCTTGAGATGGTGTTGCTGTCAATAGGAGAGAGCTAGTTGAAGCTAGAAGTGATGAGGCAGAGGCAAAACTTGCTGGTGACATGAGCATCAACGCGTCTCCAGGAATAACCTCAGTTATAACATTATTGACTTGTATAGATTCTATCCTAGTCCTATCTATGTTCTGTAAAGCTAACATTCCACACAATTTTTCTTTCAAGTAAACATGTTATCTCATTAGGAATGAAATTAGTATTTGGTGGAACTTGTTCTATTAGTTTTTCAACAGGCTTTTGCAATATACGCTGTGCAATTTTACCAAACAAGACAAACTTTGTGTCCTTAGTATCATCACCATAAATTACCATGAGCCTGTACCTAATATTATTGCAGTATAAACTAACATAAGATATAGTGAATAGAAAGTTTTATTGATGATTTATACCTTGGTGGTGCCATCGCAATTTTATTGCATGAGTACATTTATAGGTATAGCCATGTGGCCTAACAGCTCTATAGCACACATCACATGAGTTGTACCTATTGGGTTATGGGGAGGCTACGCTAGCGCTTAATTTTAAAATTTTTCCACGTTAGCCCAGGAACCATGTGTGCAATGGGATCATGGATCGTTACCTCAAACCACGAGACGCGCTCGGGCAACGGAAGTAGAGTCAATGAAACGCGTCCTCGAGCCACTTCTCCCGGCTCCGTTTGTTCATCGGCGATCCGGTGATGAAGACGACGCGATCCTACGATCCGACGAATTCCACAGAAAGAAGACGAGCACCACTATTGGAGTAGTGCCTCTACGGTATCCACACGTTCGGGGACAGGATCACCTCGTGTCGGCGTGCTAGCACCACTCACGAGATCCAAGAGATCGATCACAACGATTGCGATCCAGGAGAGAGGAGAGGTGGCGGCTAGGGTTAGACACCAGAAGCAACAGTAGTCTTTTCGTCCTAGCCCCTCCTCTCCTTATATAGTGCCCTCTCGTGAGCCTTTAATCAGTATTAAAGCCCAACAGATCTAATCTGTTCGTCAGGACCCGAAACTTCCGGTCCTAACTAGAACTTCCGGTTCATCCAGAATCCAGTTTTCAGGCAGGCCCAGAACTTCCGGTCCAACCGAAACTTCTGGCTCCTCCAGAAACTAAAACTGGGGCTGGCCCGGAACTTCCAGTCTAATCGAAACTTCCGGATGCACTAGAATCTGGAACTTTCGGCATCAGGCCAGAACTTCCAGTTCCCCCAGAATTCTCTTAGGCATATTTCCATCAGTACCACCAATATTCCTCATTGCAAATCTTTCTAATTTTAATAGTAACAATGAAACATGTTCTCTGCATTGGTGTTATATTAGTTTCACTTCTTTATGAAAGTATCACAGGAAGAGAAATAATCTAAATTTGTGTCATTATTGTATACCTTACACTTGTGAGGATTCATGTCCAGAATCTCGCTTAGAGTTTTTTGTTCATAATCATCTTGTGGAGGAATTGGATGCTGTGAAGTATTGATCCATTTGATTGGCTAGAATCTTGTTCCCATGCTACATGAAATAGCAGGACATGGTTTGAATACATAGCAGGGAATAAAGCATAAATGAACAATTAGTTGTATAACTACCTTTGCTTTAGGTCTTCAGCTTCAGGA
>KE372368.1:930997-946151 GCA_000418225.1 Zizania latifolia
GTACCATTTATAGGTAGATCCACCAGATAGCGATAGGCCTACATTTTATTTGGTATTGATCAGTTCAACTGTTAGATAAGATGCATACTGACTAAAAGGTAAATTTATCTATTATAAACAAACCTATCCCTTTGTAGTTCTTCACAAGTGTCCTAACAAATAGAATGATTTGGGGGGTGTTTGGCCAGCACTGTAGATGCTCTCTCCATCAAAAGTGTCTACCCTTTTGCCTCAAACTGAGACTTTCAGAGTTGCATTGCTAGAGATGTACATTGGGAAAATGTTTGGGAGATATTTTTTTGTTATTATGTGTGTATATATAGAGAGCATTTTGACTGGCAGTAAGTACTTTGGAGGTAACTGTTAGTGTATAAATACAGTGATGGAGCTAGCCCCAAAATGTAGGGGGGTGAACTGGCTTGAGCGACCGGGCGTGGTTGGGGGCAACGGGTGCCAAACGGGGGCGCGAGTAGGGATGAAAACAGATAAAATAGTAATAATATCATATTTATTTTTATTTTTTGGAAACAGATACCCTAGATATAGATATGAAAATGGATACTGATACAAATATGGATCAAATACGAATCAAAATGAATACGATTATGGATATTTATCATAACAAGAAAACCATCTGTACGGACATCAAATATAGAGATATATAAAGTAAGATGCATTTTAACTAGAATATTCTACGGATTAAGATTTTTTCTTGAATTACAAAAAATTTCGAAAGATTTGTTTTCTTTTTGAAATCCTGGAGAAAATGTTGATTTTTTAACTCTAGAAATACCCAAATTCTAAAAAATTCAAATTTTAGAAATTTTATAGAAACATTATTCTCTTCTTTTCTTTTGTGAAAATTTTAGAAATTTTATAGAAACATTTTTTTCTCTTCTCTTCTTTTCTATTTCTCTTCCTTTTCTCTTTTTTCCTTTATCTTCTTTATTTCTCTTTCTTCCTCCCCTTTCTTCCTGCTCAGTTCTTCCTCTCTCTTTCTTCCTGCTCCCTTCCGCGTTCTACGCTGTCGATGACTCAGCGGTGCGGGAGCGGCGGCACAGCGCGGGGCTGGCGCGGGGGGTAGGGGCACAACGGTGTAGGGCTGCGCAGGGCTCGAGGCAGCGCCGGCTAGAGGCGGGGCGGCACGCCGGTGCTGGCTAAGGGCAGGGAAGCCGGCCAGACCATAGGAGGCACACACGCCCCCTTGCCCCCCGCTGGCTCCGCCGCTGTATAAATAGATAGTTACATAGTTAGTGTAGAATATAATGTACTTTTGTGGCTGACCTGTAGAGGCACTTGTGGTATTTTGACATTAACTAATTTACGTGCCAATTATCAGTATAAACATATAAATATATGTAAAATAACAAATATATATGCAAACCTTTTATCACACATTATAATAGTCCTTTTTACGCTTTCTACTTCTCTTGATCTAGGCCTCAGAATTGTTTTTGTGCCGATTTCCATTACAAGGCCTATAACATCTGGTAATAAAATTATAAGTAAAATGACTCATATTAATTTAAATAATAATAGCACTATCTCAGATGAATAGAGTTAGAGATCACACCTACAAAGTAATCTATTTTTCCACAAGATTAGGTACTTCATCATAAGGAGTCAGTGAATAACAAATAGCAGGGAAAGTTTCACTGAGCTCAACACGTTCTTCTAGCTTTGTCCATCTGGTGAACGTTATCATCATTAGAGGATTTCTCACTGCTTTGTATAACCTATTTGTATCTCTTACACAATAAGAGTCAATATAGTATACTTTTCCTTCTTATATTAAATCCTTGAACTGAGCAATAGCAGGAGGATATATTTGTGCATGGATAGCATTACTCTATATAATACCAGCATAATTAGTTAGACAGATATAAAACTAAAAGTAATGGACAAAGTGCTATTGTAAATAAAATTATCATATAATATACTTTTCATCAATCAATACGAGGTTGGTGTGTAAGATCGATCTTAGCCTGATATTTACTATCGCAGTAATGCCAAGGGCAGGACGCTCTTGCACATATACCCAGATTGTCATGTCCATAAAACAGGTCTAAGATTAAGTTATGTCCCATGTTGATATCTGTACATTAGAGAAGAACAGTGAAATCATTCTAAATTGCAAAGAGTGTAATAATATAACTGATACTATATACTTGGTATTTACCCTAAGGCAAAAAATTAAATAGTTGCAATAGGCTGTAGCTTTGCTATTACCATTCTGATATAGCCACATAGAATTTATTGGCTTGTAGGTGATATATAAAAATAAAGACTGGTATAATACGCTATACATTAAAATCATACTTGTAAACAAGTAATATGTTTTAGCGCTATGAGCTGTAGGAAATTTGTGCTGCACATAATATGCAGAAAAGCCATAATATATTTATGTAGCATAGAAACTATCATATATCTGTTGTGGCATTAAGAATTTCATGGTACACAACGTTTCTTATTTCAGTGCCACAATTACTATCCTCATTCTCTATTAAGATACGTAAGCCTTATCGTGACGTAACTCGAGACACGACAACGTATAATTGTCCATGTGTTAAAACAGGGCGTTTGAGATACACGCCAACCTTTTGCAAAGTTTGTCCCTAGCTTTTATTCATGGTCATTGAATAACAAACTTGTATAGGGAATTGTATTCTTTGTAGTGTGAAATGCCATTTGTTTTTGTTGTGTTTAGCTTAATTCTAGGAATATATGTTGTTTCACTAATATGTGAGCCTGTAAGTATCAGACATTGCAAGACTTGTACACCAAGGACAGTGACCAACAGCCTAGTTCCATTGCATAGGCCAGCTGATTGATTTAAATTTCTGAGCAACATAACAACAACGCCTTTTTTGAGAACAAGTTTGTGTGCAGGGAAATTAGTAGCATTTATTGAATTTAGGAATTCTGTAGGGTACAACAAATAGAAATCAGGAATTTCTTCTGAACATTTTGACAATGTGTCACAACTTAAATATTTCTTTTCATTCGTTGGAATTAGTCCTACAGTAAAGTCATTAATTTCATCAACAATAGAATTACTTGGACATAGAATGGCACGTGATGCTAAATATTCAAGGTCTGTGTAATTGGCCTGGAAATCAGTAAAAATTTCTTTAACAATGGCAGTTATATTATCATCAGTTGTCATTACAAGTAAATCGTCAGAAATTTTTATCAAAGAAGGATGTGTTTCATTAGATCTTGTGCTTGCAGGCAAACTACCATTTCCAACTGATAAGATCCATTTACTAAAAGCAGCAAGCTCATCCTTTTCGCTCTTTGAAATTGATGGATTAAGCAATCTCATATTTGTATGAAGGTTAAGCACAATAACATGCTTTCAAAGTGTAGAGTTGACAATAGAAGCATCAATAATGGCTGATCGTGAACCTTTTGGCACAACAGGTAGTATTTGTCTAAAATCGCTACCTAACACAATTGGTTTACCTCCAAAAGGAACTATTTGATTTGAGGGACAATTTTCAGAGAGGATATCACGCAATGTACGGTCAAGCACCTCAAAACAATGTCTATGAGTCATTGAAGCCTCATCTCATATAATTAAAGATGCTTCTTTAAGTAACTCTGTAACCATTATACCTCGTTTAACATTGCAAATAGAAAATTCATCAATTTCTATTGGAATTTTAAAACGTGAATGAGCTGTTCGTCCTCTAGGAAGCAGCAAAGACGCTACTCTTGACGAAGCTACAGCTAAGACAATTTTGCATTCAGATCTTATTTTTGAAACTATAGCATTCCATAGAAAGGTTTTACCAGTACCACCATAACTAGACACAAAGAAAAATCCTGGTCTATTAGAGGAGATACATGAAACTATCCTATCAAATATATTTTTCTGGGCTATATTCAATTTTTCGATAAGAGAGGCTACAGTGGCTGCCAAAGCAACAGGATCATCTATTACTTCTTCTTCAATCAGTCTATTGCCACTTGATATCCGTGGGGAGAAAGTTGGTTTTGGTAAATTAAAATCATTTATGCTTCCACCACTGTTACCGAACACATTAGTTAGTTCATGTATCAACAATGCAAGCAAATATTCAGCTAGTATTACACAATTTTTATTAGCCATGGATTGTTGTAGCCTATTTTTTATATCATCCACCATATATACCCAATATCAAAGAAATTTCTAATATCACTGACACTCTGACAGAACAAAAGAGAGCAATTGTAACAAACAATTGTCAGAGTTGCTTGGAAGATGTAGATAGAATGGCCTCATCAAACAGAAGATGCCATTCATTATCATTTTCAAGGAGCCCATGTGCTTCAGAAGTCTCTTTATATGTAGCGTATGTCACGCCATTGCATGTTCAAATATTAGTGTAACTCTGACATCCTTTTACTAACACTAAGAGCATTCGAAGGTAATAAAGTTCACCTGCTGTGGGATGCACATAGTACATTCTACCAATTTTAGGGGCCGGTGTACATTTTCGCCAAGTCCTAGAAGATATATCTCATGTCCATTCTTTAGGAAAATCGCAATATGTAAAATACCGGGCATCTTCATGTTTTTTGTTTGCTTTGAACCATTCTGTAAGCATCGAACGCTTGGCAGTAGTACTATTTAGCAATTTTTGTAAGTGAGTGCCTTTTTCATATCTTACATATATAGTTCATGCCTGGTAAATGGACAATGAGACGCTTAACAGGTGGAATTCTATAATATATATCATACTCAAATATGCGTCAAAGCGCTTTACATACAGAAAGAAATCCAGCATCCATATATTCTAATATTTCATTTGGTGGAGCTAAGTCAAGATTTTGGGACATGTTTCCTAATGCTGTAGCTGTTTCAAAATAAATTTTTGCTCTGTCATGTCCTTTTGTAACATACTTGAACAAGTATTTTATAAGGTTTGATTTATTGCACTATTCAACATTGATATGCGCCTGGTATGTTTTCAGAAGCTCCATATTATAAGGAATAACTGACGTATTATCAAGATTAATACCATTTTTTGAAATTACCCTGCCATCATTTCTTCTCCTATATATTGCAAAACCAGATCCATTTATGAATGTCTTGTGCTGAAAATTATTTGGGTAGTGTTTATAGAAATTTCCCTTTTTCATGAAAGGGCATTTCTTATTTGCCTCACCGCAAGAACCATGCATCATAAATTCACTCACTAATTCATAACCAAGTCGGTCTGTATTTGTGTCAAGTATTTCAGCTGATATAAAGTTATCAAAAAAAGGAGCTGACATATTAGGTGTTGATGAGGCAAGCCATATAAGGCAATGGATATGTGGGAGCCCTCTTTTCCGGAATTCTACGGTGTATAGAACTGCAAAGTCATAAACATAACAATGTTAATTAGATTATAACTTATTGGTCTTTTTTATAGACGTGTTATCACCTGCAAGGACTCTTCCAAATGGACAACCTTCTCTAATATCAGCAATAAAATCATTTACTTTCATGTTAAATACTCGAACTATCATATTAGCTCTATCTGAGGCACTCTGTCCAGCCTCAAATCGGATTGATTTAGCTATTTCTTGCCACTTTGAATTACATGTAAATGTGATAAATTAATCTGGTGATTTATACACACGACAAATAGCCATCGCATCTTGATAATTCAGAATCATATATCGTCTACCTCCAATGAAACTTGATGGAAGTATAACTCTTTTTCCAATAGAATCACTGGTCGTAGCACCTCGATCAATAGCATTACAATCCCTTGCACTGTTTCAGAATGTAATTCTTTTTGGTGGTCAGCTATGAACTAAAGTCTATTTGCTTCTATAGTAGAAAATATGTCAACATCTATTTGATCACTCAAATGACCATAGCATGTGAAAGGATTTGGCTCATTTAATCAATAGTGAATTCTGTATCTATAGTATTCTAGCATAGTGACATATTTTCTACCAACACCATCATAGTTGTTATACTTAATGCCAAGGTAAAATCCTTTCTCGCCGTATGGGAAGAGCAAAGGATATTGCAGCGCCATATAGAAAGGATGAAGGGAGGAGACATGTCGCAGGCCATGGTCTTTATCATACACAAGTATATCAAAAGCATGTTCTTTTTCACAAAAATCACCAACTATTATAGCTGCAATTTCACCACTTGTTGGTAAATTATATTGAATTTCATCTTTTGCATTGCAGCCTAGAAGGCACAAAGTAATTTTCTCATTACCATGCTCAACTAATCGCTCTCTAGCATATCAAAATTTTTGGACAAGTTTATTATGGCTATCTAACATAGAGGTCAGTGCATTGACAATTTCAGGGTCAGTCTCACTATCACTGTTATTTTCAAATATATTTACTCTATTCTATGTTTCGTGCTCTGGATCATAGATATAAAGCTGCTCAAACTTAGGTTATGTTCCATGGCAAGGTAAAAGAGTTCCAATATGATGATGCACAACTCCATTTATTTTGAAAGCATAAGGTGCTTTTCCAGTATTAATAGTATGGTCAATAGATGCACCAATTGATGTGAAAGCAAACATAGAATTGTGAGATCTTATTTGTGTAAGAAATCGCTTCGCACGTGGGTCACCATCATATTTAGTAAAGATGCAAACAGCTTAGGAGGTTTGACTATAGAAGTTAAATTTATTTTCTCGCTTTTACAGCACAAGTTATAGACAATTTTACGTCCTGATGCATTTGATGCACTCTTTACTCTTTCTTGGTACCAGAAAAGAGCACCACAGTAAGGACATTGGTGTGTCGGTGGCCATAGTATGATCTCTTAGGGTATAACGTTGTACATAAGAATAATGTTTTTTAGTCCAAAATAAATAGTACAATAACAATGAATATTAGTTGATTGTTAGGCCAAACCCTTTAGAGTCTCAATATCTTGTTGTTCTGCTGAATTAGAATGATCTGTTCCGAGTGACATTTTGGCTGCAACATTAAAATTGCGACATTACTAAATTTTTGAAGTGCAATAAACGGTGAGCTGATGATCAAGTCTATCACATTAATTTAAATAACATAACATTTATCTCAGCCTGAAGTGATCCTAACATATTAGCATTCAGCCTTAATAGATGACATCTCTGCCTATTTGATCTGATCATTGTAGATAGAAAATCCATAACAGATCTTGCACGTTTTGCTCTAACTACACTTGTTTCTCCAATTTCAGGTACGGTGCAAATGACATTAGGACAACATGCCGACTGTATGTTTGATTTAACTTGTTTATCATGATTAGCACGTGTCCTTGCAGATCTTCGTGAGAAGTTAATTGACATGGCTTTATTCCAAAGAACAGAGAAATATGTAGGCCATGACATAGTTTAAACTAAACATTTAATAAAGAACAGAAACAATGCATACTACAACACCCCTCATAAAACACAATGCCTTTCATAAAGCACGAAAACAATGCATAGTACAATATAATAGAGCAAGAGATAGGTACTAGGCTAGCCGGACAAATGATGAACCAGGTCCTTATCTTTCACCCAAAAATCAAACCATAAGGACACACATGCCCGAAGGACACACATGCCCGAAGGACATTATCACACTCCATAGATAAAAATCTATAACGTGACCTAAAACGCGAAATAAGACCCGATGCAGACATTGCAGTCTGTATAGCATCTCTAGCAAGATCTCAATATGCCATCATGGATCAAAAATTATAGTCATGAACTACAAATCCATAACATTCTTGCAAATATCGCAGAGCTTGTTCAGCAGCTCCCTTATGCGCACAATGAGGATGAGCAGAGGCCACAGCCTAAAAAATAGTCTCTATGGTGGCATTGTTCATCTCAGATGGCACAACTATCTTAACACCATCAAGCAAAGCTTCGGTTGAGTCAAACTCCCATAAATATGACAATGCAGGCAACATGCAGTGTTGGGCTGTAGCATTCAGAAGGGAGACATGGGAGACATCAATGGAAGGCCTAACGGTCCTACCAAGGGAAATGATAGAGCAGAGGTAAGTGGATAGCAGATGTACATATATGAATAATATAAGTATGAAATCCTACAATGCTTCCACGGTACTAGAAACCAAAGCAATGAAAGATAAGAAAGAGAAAAGTGAGTGAGAACCCTAAAAACACTTTAACATACGAGCTGCTAAAGAGCAGGAAAGAAAGAGAACAAGGTGCTAGGCAAGTATATATAGACCTAAAGTACATTAATATGGAGGCACATAGATATTTATAGATGTGCAGCGGACATGTAGCAGTGGTAAATACGTCAGTGGCAAGCAGCACATAAAAATTAATGTCAATGGAAAGACCAACAAAGTATTGCAGCACACATATAGCAGAGAAGCAACACATAAAAGACATAAGAGATAGCCCATACCTGTCAAGAAGGGACCCCACAACAAACAAGCAGGCTGAAAAGGAGGAAGCAAAGTAACTAGAGTATCCGCTGGCCTAGCCAACCAGCAAAAAACTGAACACAGGAGCAAAGGAAACATTTATCAGGAAACAATAGTAAAGGGCACAAGCAAATGCCAAAACAACATGACGATGTGAAGTTTAAGTGGAACCTAGCTGACCGAGAAAGGTAGGCGATGTCAACAAAAGTTAGAAATCAACCAACAAAGAACAATATGTAGAGAAGCTATAAAAAGAAAGAAAAATATGAGTAGTGGAATGTGCAGATGAAGGAAAAACCAAAACATAGAAAGAGAACTCACCGAGCACATCGATCTGTATTCAACAAGAACAAAGTTTAGGAACAAGAGCAAGAGAAGGGGATAGGACAAAGCAAATGGTGCAAGATACAGGAACAAGAGCAAGAGAAGGGGATAGGACAAAACAAATGGTGCAAGATATAAATAAAGGAGCATATATGGAAAGCAGACCTTCACCCTAAGGACAGTACACCGATAGTGCAAACAATACATTTTGGATGTACCATGTGCACAGGTGAAGCATGGGAAAAAGCATACATCAACCGACATATGGTCGTCTGAGTGATCAACTCAAATGAGTCAAAAAAACATGCAGTGCATACCATGCCTCCCACAGTAAATGAGCCGATTAAATGAGTCAAAAAGAATGTACAAATAACAGTGCAGACCATGTATTTTGGATGTACCATGTGCATAGGTTAAGCATGGGGAAAAGCATACAATAGCTGACTATGTGTTCCATAGTGCAGACCATGCCTCCCACAGTAAATATTGTTTGCTGATGTTTCAAATGTACAGATAAAATGATGTTTCAAAACTATACCTACAATATATTTTGGGCATACTTTTTTTAGGACATACACTGTATACCTACAGTGTGTGCACTGTCCAAAAAGTTCCAGGTCAAGTTTTGTGTGATTTGATAAGATTTGACAGCCTGCAGGATAAAGCAACATTTCTTTTTTGCTGCATTTATATTTTTTGCTGAAAGAAACAAGTTTCAGTATTTTGGAGGACAGTTTTGCAAGATGATTAAAGTTGTTTTACTCTATCAAGTAACTTTTTTTTGTTTGGGAAAAAACAAACCAGTTTTTTAAACTTGAATTAGGAAAGAAAAACTATGTAAGGTTCAAACAAGAGTAACAATATGGTAACTTGACAGGCTCCAAATTAATAAGATGGTTTTAAGTTAGTTTGTTCTCATGCACTAATGCATCCTCCATCATGCTTGTGAGATGCTTGATAGTAATTTTATGTGATTAATAACTGATGTATTTAAAAATTGCAGGCAAGAAGTGCCCTTAGGTTCTTCATACGTCGTGAGTTAAGTGCGATATGTATGTTTGGGTATCTATCTAAACTACTCATTTGTAAACTATCTACACATTGCAATGCTCAATACCTGTATTTGTATGTCTAATCATTCTTCAGTTTATATATCAACTCTATAACTTGCTTTGCTTCCGACTTTTTGTGAAAATAAGCAAAACCTTGCCAAAGAGCATGTAGTATATTGATTCTAAAAAACATATTACCTTCCTATCTGGATAATCAGTCATAAAGCACAAATTATAGTATCTTTTTATCTTAAATTAAAGCTTGAATAAGTGGAATTGTTCCATTATGTTGATAGAGTTGATATTCTATATCAATTGCCGGTATTAATTTCCACCCATGATTGTGCCATTTTTTTATCAGATAGAACTGCATCAAAGACAGAAGGAAAATGATCTACCTTCATATGAGTTGGGGGGCCTTCAAAGTTTAGGCTCAATGTTGCAAGTAGTTGCCAAGAATGATGGATATGTTGATTTACCAAAATTTACGATCCAGTGGTTCTGCTTTCAGCCTAAAGGAACCAAGAAAGAAATCATTTCAGGTGAAAATATTTTCAACAAACAAAATAATATTGTTTCTACATATGACGAAATTTTGATAGTTGTTGCTACTAAATTTTCATAGGTGCCATAAAGCAAGCATATACTCCGAGGCACATGATGTTGGGTGGTATTTGCATGCTGAAATCAACTATAGTTGTCAAATCTCAGCCATAAAGACTACTGGCACTATAGAGAATCGCTGCAGGATTGTGTGGATGCCCCTTTGAAAGAATCGAGAACTCGCTGCAGGAGTAACAACGCAACTCAGACGCAAAAAAAAAAAAACAAATCTTTCTGATGGACCAACCACGCAGAATCTGAGGGTCTTCTAATCGTGAGGGCTGAGGAGGAACGCTGAGGGGAGATTCCAAACATGGGAGGCCAAAGGCGAGGGAAACTACGTGTGGGGAATCAGGGATTTCAGGTGGGACTTTCAATACTAGTTGTTGGATGGCTGCAAGGGGAATGGCAACAAAAAACAAGCAGGGGCTTGGACCACAGCAAGGAATCACCTCGACGTTGACAACCTCGACGCCACCACCATCGGGTCTGCCACCACCAGATCTCACTTCACCGAATTTCCCATCGCCGGATCTCCCACCAGTGGGTCTCCCACCGCCAGGTCTGCTGCCATCGGATCCACAACTGGCCCTGCACGCCACCTTCGCCACCAAGTCCACATGCCGCCTTCGCTGCCAGGTGTGCATGCTAACCTATGGCCTACTGCCTCACCGCCAGTGATGTGGCTGTGGGGTGATCAGAGCGGCGAGTGGTTGAACCAGATGCGTAGGGCCTATCAGCTCGATGTCATCAATGCTTGGAGCAGAGGCTACCAAATAAAAGAGGGCGGGAAGGGCATTCTTAGCGAGGGTTACGCAATGACAAGAGGTGGATGGTGTGGCAAGTGATGAGGTTCTGGTGGCAATGATGTTTTGTTCTACAACAACGAACTGGCTCCAATGGTTAACGACATGAAAAAAGCAGCAGTCGAGGATCACTGAGCTTTGGTGAAGGCGAAGGAGGGATCAGTGCGGTCCGGTGGCGAATGACATCGTGATATAACATGACTAGAGGACAGTAGCAATGACAGAGCAACGATGAGCGAAGAAAAGGAGGATATAGTGCGCTAGGGCTTGGGCCTATTGTGAAAACATAAGAGGGGATCTCGAGAATAGTTTTTATAGGCTAGAGGAGGAATTGCACTCAAGATGGCAGCGCAACGATAAACCCTAGCCCGAGTAACTTAGGGTCAATATGGCTTCAATTCGAGACTAAAGTTGAAGAAGGGTCCAACCCACCTGTTGGTGAGAGAGATATCAAGCAGGTTGGTGTGATGGGAAGTGACCCAAAGAGAAAAGAGGAGTAGGCTAGTGCATGAGAAGGAGGGAGAGAGGAAAGAAAAGGAGTGGCTTAGATTCGGCCCAAGGGGTTTGGGGGATTTTCGATTGGTTTACCTTTAATTTAATTTTTAGAAATAATCTTTGATTTATTAAAAGTATCTAGATGCATTACAAAATTCCCATGCCTCTTATGTGACTCAAGTAATTTTACAAAAATACCCTTGACCTTATTTGAATTGAATTTATTATTTTTTATTTGGTCCCAATATTTTTATATATGTTTTAAATCAACACTTTCTAGAAAATAAATTATTTATTGTATTTTAATAAAAAGGAATCTTCATGGTGTGACATTACTACACGTTAAAATGAGTAACATAGGTATATTTATAACAGCTCTCATCATAATATGTATTTTCTAATAGACAAATTAATGCAACAAGTTTTTTACATTAGAAGTTCACCGTTCCCTTGCAATGACATTTGGCCACGTGACAAGTGTTTGACATCGTCCATAGCTAGTGCATTGCCCTTTTTCTATGGGCCCAATTATTCAAAATATGTGTAAAATTTTAATTTCAGATTTTATTATAAGGTAAAACTAAAAAATTCTGAAATTTATGATCTCAAAATTGTATGATTTACTTACGACATATTTTAACGATTATAAATACATATATAAATATGTAGGAGAAGCAACTCAGTACGTAGTTAATGTCAAGGAGACATCAAATAGAGGAATTGAAGTAATCGATATCGAGGTTCACATCAAGTTGTCCATACACACAAGTATTGCCTAAAATCTGATTGTTGATTCTAGGCAGGTGTTAATTTCTGTGACAATGGTTTAAAAACATGTTCACGTGATGAGTTGTATAGAGCAGTAGACTCAGGTCAAGCAGGAGAGAGGATAAGCATGATAATCCAAAGATGTCTATCTTTTATGGACAACTGTTGATCAAGTCAAAATTGATTTTACTATTAATGGAAATTGATTTTACTATTAATGGATACAATTTATGTTACATAAATTAGCTCCATAATTGTTTTGTTCCCTTGCATATAAAGTGATGAAACCCCCACCCTCAAACCCATCCACCAAAACCTAGGAACGAAGCTCTCAACCCAATCAATCCCACCATAGCCTCCGCAGCCGCCGGCGAGGACCGCAAGGGCAAGAGCCCCATGGACCGAGAGGTGGAGGTGGTGGTGGTGGTGGAGGTGGGGAAGCAGCCTGGGGAGTCCAAGGAGGGGTCAACGCTTGTGCTGGTGGTGGAGGACGGAGTGGAGGTGCACATCTCGAAGGCCGGAGCGCAGCTGTCACAGACTCTGTGCCTCATGACCGTGGACGGCTGCCCCACCGAACGCATCCCCATCCAGGGCGTCTGCTCTGACGTGCTCAAGCTGATCGTCGAATACTGTGAGAAGCATGCACCTTACTTTGACCCCGAGGCCTCCGCCCAAAACCACTGCCCCATCTGGCCGTTCCCCATCGAGCTGCCACCCTCCGCCTTCAACAACAAGTACATCACCTTCATCGACCCCAACGCCGACCCCCACGGACTCAAGGCCTTCAACAAGGAGTTCTTCAGTGTCGACAACTCCACCCTCTTTGAGATCATGCTGGTAAGCAACCAACCATCCTATTTGTTTCCTCATTCACTTGTTTGGTTTGTGAATTGAACAATTCTGAATTGTATGCATGCAATTTCGGATGATTTGGCGTTTGTGTCTGCACAGCGGCTTCGAACTGACAGCTGAACATTGAGAACCTGTGGGATGATGCATGCTCGGCGGTGGCTGACAAGATGAAGAGAAAGTCGGCGGAGGAGATCCGCAAAATCTTCAATATCAAGAACGGCTACACACCAGAGGAAGAGGCGTAGGTCAGGAGGGACAACGCTTGGGCCTTTGAGGATTGAAGGGAGAATTCTGACCAGAAGAAATAAAGAAATCTCGGTGCCTTTCAGATGTCGAGTAGGCCAACATAGTAGTTTTGAAGACTGAAAACTTGCAAACTGGTATACAATAAAGCATTTCATGCGCCAAAGTTTTGGTGGATGATGTTCTCTTTTGTGGTTTGTTTCAGCACAATCTGGTGTGCTCCATGATTGCACATTGTGTTCAGTTCGAACCTGGGATAGATATGATTATCATGCTTATTTCATACATATTTACTGTGTTTTGCGCATTTTTGTGAACCAAAGTTGCTTGATCAGTGTTTGGTATCCTGGACGCAAGTAGTGTTTGTTTAGTGGCCAGTCTTAACTTGTCTGAATATTCTAAACTTCAGATTGCCCTGTCTTTGCCATATCATCTTGTAAGGTTATTGTGAGCACATGCATTTTATATGAAAAGCTTGATGTATTAGCTTTTTCAACTAGCTTTTTATCAGAAAGCTAAAAGTTGAATCAAACTGCTCCCTACCAACCTAGATTTTTCATAATTACCCACCATTCCATTCATTAGTGGCATACCGGTTCATTTCTTTTTCTTCTATCTTATACCAAACAACTTTGTAGCTTTTTCATAGATCATAACTCACAATAGCTTTTTAATATACAGCTCAACCAAACACACCCTAAAGGGTTGTGTGGTGCCTTCAAATCTACGATTGCCCTATCTTTGCTACATATCATCTTGTAAGGTTGTGAGCATGCATTTTATATGAAAAGCTTGATGTATCAGATTTTTCAACTAGCTTTCTTTTAGAAAGCTAAAAGTTGAACCAAACAGCTCGTATCAACCTAGATTTTTGAAACACATCTGATTTTTCATTTTCTACCCTAGATTTTACAGATTCTCGGCTCAAAGTTAGATAATTACCCACCATCTATTCATTAGTGACATACCAGTTCATTTCTTTTTCTTCTATCTTATACCAAACAACTTTGTAGCTTTTTCCTAGCTCACAACTCACACTAGCTTTTCAGTATACAGCTCAACCAAATACACTATAAAGGTTTGTGTGGTGCCTTCGAATCTAAGATTGCCCTCTCTTTGCCATATCATCTTGTAAGGTTGTGAGCATGCATTTTATATGAAAAGCTTGATGTATTAGCTTTTTTAACTAGCTTTTTGTCAGAAAGCTAAAAGTTGAACCAAACAGTTCCCTCACCAACCCAGATTTTTGAAACGCATATGATTTTTCATCTTCTACTCTAGATTTTATAGATTCTCAGCTCAAAGTTAGATGATAATTATCCACCATACCATTCATTAGTGACATACCAGTTCATTTTGCTTTCTTCTATCTTATACTAAATAACTTTATAGCTTTTTCATAGCTCACAACTCACACTAGCTTTTTAATATATAGCTCAACCAAACACACCCTAAAGTGTTGTGTGGTGCCTTCGAATCTACGATTGCGAATGTTGCTTGTGCAAGGGTGTGAATGGTATGATCAGTTGTTGCATAAAGATGTTAAAAAACATCTGTTACCGAGTATAGTATAGAGATTCCAACGATGAAAAATCACATATAAAAATGATATAGACCCAAGATGTAGG
>KE372368.1:952493-965910 GCA_000418225.1 Zizania latifolia
TATTCTTGAAGAGTGCTTTTGAGGAGATTTTGAGATATCAGCTTGCCTGGTGTGATCTTTATTGCACAATCTTGTGCTGAGCTTTCTTAAGTCACTTGCAAAGCTGATATTCTCGTTGTAAGAAGTTTTTGGGGGTATTTGTATTTTCCACTCCGTTTTTAATTTGCGCCCATTCACCCCCCCTCTGGTCGCCTTTTCGGTCCTACACACTCACGTAGTCATGCATGCTTATTATCTGCGACATTATCAGACATGTCAATAATCAACCAGCTGATCGATAAGAAAGTCATTAGGGGAACCGCAGCAGCAAGGTTGACAAAAATATCATGATTATCGGTTAGATTTAATGGTTAGCGAACTGGTTACGGTAAAATCGAAGTTTACCGGTTATGTGAATCTGACAGCACCAAAACAAGAGTTCTAGGGACAAAACCAAAAGCCAGCATATGCGAGTGTAACACCCCAGGTATCCACATACCGGAGATGCCACACCAAACACTAAAAATTATCTAAGTCCAAAGTTTATTCAAAATTTCGGTAGAGTTTCTCCAATAATATGGACATCTACGACAGGCAGTTTATAAGATTTTATCATATCCAATCAACCACAACTTCAAAACTATAACCAAGCATCGCAAACTGTCCAAAGACAAACCATAACACAAATAATGACTCAAGGGTCTAAAAGCACAAATTAAGCTATATTACTTATTAAAACTAAGTTAAGATGTATATGTTGAGCAAAGTGACGTGTGATGAAGGTGCTACACCCTGACCCAAGAGAATTCTGGAGGAACCTGAAGTTCTGGCCTGAGGCCGGAAGTTCCGGGTTCTGGTGCATCTAGAAGTTCTGGTTAGACCGGAAGTTTCGGGCTAGCCTAGTTTTGATTTCTGGAAGAGCCAGAAGTTCCGGTTGTACCAGAAGTTCTGAGCTGCCTAAAAACTAGATTCTAGATGAACCGAAAGTTCCGGTTAGGACCGGTAGTTCCGGGTCTAGATGAATAGATTAGATCTGTTGGGCTTTAATACTGATTAATGACTCACGAGAGGGCACTATATAAGGAGAGGAGGGGCTAGCATGAAAAGGCTACTGTTGCTTCTGGTGTCTAACCCTAGCCGTCACCTCTCCTCTCTCCTAGATCATAATCGTTGCGATCGATCTCTTGGATCTCGTGAGTAGTGCTAGCATGCCGGCGTGAGGTGATCATGTCCCCGGACGTGTGGATACCATAGAGGCACTACTCCAATAGTGGTGCTCGTCTTCCTTTCGTGGAGTTCGCCGGATCGTAGGATTGTGTCGTCTTCATCACCGGATCACCGACGAACGAATGAAAACGTGAGGAGTAGCTCGAGGACGCGCTTCACCGACTCTACTTTAGCTGCCCGAGCGCGTCTCGTGGCTTGAGGTAACAATCCATGATCCCATTACACGCATGGTTCCTGGGCTAATGAGGTAAATTTTTGAAATTAAGCGTTAGCGTAGCCTTCCCATAACCCAACAGTGTTATTAGAGCCTACGTGCGTAGTGTTTGATCTTGATCGATCACATATAGGTGATATGTGATGGAAATAGATTGGATCTATTGTTTTTGTCGTCGGATTTTTGGAAGTTCCAGGTGTGACCCGGAAGTTCTGGGCCGAAATAATTTTTGACACAGAATGTTAATTTCGGAAGTTCCGGTTGGACCAGAAGTTCCAGGTCTGAAAGTTCCGGTTGGATCCGAAGTTCTAGGTCTGGAAGTTTCGGTTAATTGGAAGTTCCGAACAGAAATAAATTCTGAGTTAGAAGGTTATTTTCGGAAGTTTCGGTTGTGACCCGGAAGTTCCGGGCCAAAATAAATTCGAGTCAAAAGGTTGATTTTGGAAGTTCCGGCCTTGAGTCGGAAGTTTCGGGCCCTTCGACCGGAAGTTTCGGGCCTCTGAGCCAGAAGTTTCGGGCTTGGTTTAGTCACGTCTAAATTCGTCCTAACTCGTTTTTGTAGGGAATGTTGTGACTGGTATGGCCTTGCAAATGTATGAGATGCATGAATGTAATAACATGGCCTGCGTGTCATGGTTAATTATGGCCCGAGGCTGTTCAAATGTTGTATGACCTGCGCGTCGACATGTGATGCTTCTGCTCATGTAATTAGTATAGTGCTATTAGATGTAATAGACTGATACAAGTTCATGGAGGCTGAAGCGTGATGACTCGAAGGACAGGAACCATGGAGATAGAGATCACCATGCGAGAGGGCCATACTATGTCACAGTTAATATGATTGCCTATGATGTTTACTTATGTTCCTGTTATACTATTCTTTCATGTTTCATGTGCGGTAGGCATCGTTACCATGCTAGAATAGTTTCCCTTAGAAAACTAAGCATTGATGCTCTTTCCAATAGCTGCACCTACAAAGGTTCTCGATCATCGATGGTGGGTCCACCAAAGCAAGGTGTTGTCTTTTATCTTAACCAGCTAGGGTGGATGTCGGACAACCACATGCATAGTATTGGTTTGCCTAACAAAGCTATCAAAACGGTTTTGGGCTTTGGGCCATGGAGTTGAGAGTCGGGCATTGGATGCTACCTCAACGAACAAGAGTCATATATGATGTGATTAGCAAGTGTTGCTTACCTATGTCACTAATCTTCTAGCAGTGATGCCAAAGCTCACTAGGAGTTAGATGAATATGGATCTTGTCCCACAATGTGTCGTTAGAGGGAAAACAATCATTTTACATATTGTGGTACATCTTTTATTTGATAGAAGATCAACATAGCATAGTGTTGAACCTTGCATTTTTGTTGTAGATCATGACATCTACTGCAAAGAACACTTCCGTTTTTAATCTACAATCTATCCTAGAGAGGAAGAAATTGTCTGGAACAAATTTTATTGATTGGTACAGAAACTTGAGAATTGTTCTCAAGCAGAAGAAAAAGAACTATATTCTAGAGGAACCCCACCCTGATGAACCAACAGATGATACACCACTTGCTAATAGACAGGCTTATGAGAAGCACGCCAATGACTTAGTGGATGTCAGCTATCTCATGCTTGTCTGCATGTCCTCTGGGCTTCAGAAGCAATATGAGGACAGGGAAGCCTATGATATGATCGTGGGACTCAAAGGCATGTTTGAGAATCAGGAAAGGACTGAGAGGTATAATGTCTCAAAATCCTTGTTTGTGTGTAGGTTGGCGGACGGCAGTCCAATAAGTTCTCATGTGATCAAGATAATTGGTTACGTTGAGAACCTAGAAAAACTCAGATCTAAACTTGATACAGATTTGGCCACAGATGTGATTCTTCAATCGCTCCCTGCGAGCTTCAAGCCGTTTATTATGAATTTTCATATGAATGGCATGAAGAAAACCTTGGCTGAATTGCATAGGATGCTCAAGATAGCCAAGGAAAGCCTTAAGAAAAATCCTAGTCATGTGATGATGGTTCAAAAGGAAAATAAGAAGAGAAAGCGTAAGGGAAAGGCTAAAGCTCCAGATGCGATCTCGAGTTCTAAGTCTAACTCATCTGGAAAGTCCAAGTCAGGCCTCGCCATCTCTGACACTTGCCACCAGTGCCATAAGCCTGGCCATTGGCGGAGGAATTGTAAGTTGTACTTAGAAGAACAAAAGAAAAAGAAGGGAAGTATGACTTCCGCTTCAGGTATAAATGTTATTAAAATTTATCTTGCTACTCGTCCAAGTGATTCATGGGTATTTGATACCAGATCAATGATTCACACTTGCAAATCATTGCAGGGGCTGAAATGGACTAGGAAGTGCGCAAGAGGCGAATTGGATGTTCGCATCGACAATGGTGCAAAAGTTGCTGCGTTGGCCATCGGTGTTTATTCTTTGTCGCTACCCTCAAGATTAGTTTTGGAATTAAATAATTGTTATTTTATTCCCGCCTTGGACAGAAACATTATCTCTTCATCATGTTTAGAGGAAGACAATTTTGAATTCATAATAAAGAACAAGTGTTGTTCAATATTTTTGAATGGTATGCTCTATGGTGTTTGTCCATTGTTGAATGGCTTATATATTCTGAATCTTGAGGAAGCACAAGTCTATAACATTAATACGAAGAAACCTCGACTCAATGATTTGAATCCCACTTATGTCTGCCTTTGTTGATTGGGTCATATAAATGAGAAGCGCATGCAGAAGCTCCATAGAGATGGGCTTTTGGAGTCATTTGATATTGAATCATTTGACACATGTGAGTCTTGTTTGCTTGGCAAGATGACTAAGACGCCTTTCACTGGTCGAAGTGAGAGGGCAAACGAGCTATTGGCCATTGTACATACTGATGTATATGGACTAATGAGTTCTACAGCTAGAGGTGGTTTTCAGTGCTTCATAACTTTTACTGACAACTTTAGTAGATATGGTTACGTCTACTTGATGAGGCATAAGTCGGAATCCTTTGAAAAGTTTAAGGAATTCTAGAATGAGGTACAAAATCATACTAGCAAGACAATTAAATTTCTACGATCAGATCGTGGAGGTGAATATTTGAGCCATGAGCTTAATGATCATCTGAAGCAGTGTGGAATTGTTCCACAGCTGACTCCACCTGGTACACCTCAGTGGAATGGGGTGTCCGAGCAGAGGAACCGAACCTTGCTAGACATGATCCGGTCGATGATGAGTCAAACTGATCTTCCATTATCGTTTTAGGGATTTGCTTTAGAAACTGCTGCTTTCACACTAAACAGAGTTTCATCTAAATCTATAGAGAGGATACCATATGAGATATGGACTGGATAGCGTCCCGGGTTGTCTTTTCTAAAGATATGGAGATGTGAGGCCTATGTAAAGCATTTGACGTCTGATAAGCTCACTCCCAAATATGATAAATACTTCTTTGTGGGGTATCTTAGGGAAACCAAAGGATATTACTTTTATAACCAAAAAGATGGCAAAGTGTTTGTCGCTCGGAATTATGTTTTTCTTGAGAAAGAGTTTCTCTCGAAGGGAGTTAGTGGGAGCAAGGTGCGACTCGAAGATGTTCGAGAACCACTAGAAAGTGTTTCAGCTTCTACTGAACCGGACCTCGACATGCAAGATGTTGCAGAACCTGTTGTCAAGACACCAGCCCTACGTCGGTCAGAGAGGTTGAGTCGTGCACCCGAGCGGTTGGCATTTTTGACCACTAGGTAGCGCGACATATTATTGTTGGACAATGATGAACCCAAGATCTATTCAGAAGTGGTGATGGGACCAGACTCTGAGAAATGGCTTGGAGCCATAAGATCCAAGTTAGAATCTATGCGAGAGAATCAAGTTTGGAACTTGGTCGATCCACCTGATGGTGTAAAAACTATCAAGTGTAAATGAATTTTTAAGAAAAAGATAGACGTTGATGGAAATGTTCACATCTATAAAGCACGATTGGTGGTGAAAGGTTTTAGGCAAATTCAAGGTGTTGATTATGATGAAACGTTTTCGTCCGTCGCTATGCTAAAGTCTATCTGGATCATCCTAGCAATTGCCGCATTTTATGACTATGAGATATGGCAAATGGATGTCAAGATGACTTTCTTTAAAGGAAACATAAGTGAGGATGTGTACATGACACAATATAAAGGTCTTGATGATCTAGAGAATGCCGGAAAAGTTTGCAAGCTGCAAAGGTCCATTTATGGGCTGAAGCAGGCTTCTCGGAGTTAGAACCTTTGTTTTGATGAGGTAGTCAAAGGGTTTGGCTTCATCAAGAACGAAGAAGAGCCTTGTGTTTACAAGAAGACTAGTGAGAGCTCACTTGTATTTCTGGTCTTATATGTAGATGACATATTAATGATCGGAAATGATATTCCTATGCTAGATGCTGTCAAGTTTTCGTTGAGAAAAAGTTTCTCAATGAAAGATCTTGGAGAGGCAGCATATATTTTGGACATAAAGATCTATAGAGATAGGTCGAGAAGGCTAATTGGATTAAGCCAAAGCATGTACATTGATAAGATATTGAAACAGTTCAATATGTAGAATTCTAAGAAAGGTTTTCTGTCAATGTCATATGGTATTTCTCTCAGCAAGAGTTAGTGTCCTTCGACACCCGATGAGCTGGAGAAGATGAGTGCGATCCCGTATGCCTCCGTAATCGGATCCATCATGTATGCTATGCTTTGTACATGCCTAGATATTTCTTATGCTCTAAGTGTTACGAGTAGATATAAGTCAAACCCAGGTGAAAGTCACTAGGCGGTAGTAAAGAGTATCCTTAAGTACTTGAGAAGAATTGAGGATATGTTCATTGTCTTTGTAGGTGAGGAGAAGCTCGTTGTAAATGGTTATACCGATGCTAGCTTCTAAACTGACAAGGATGATCCGTGATCGCAGTCTAGATTTGTGTTCTGCCTTAATGGAGGCGCAGTGAGTTGGAAGAATTCCAAGCAAGAAACAGTTGCAGATTCAACAACTGAGGCCGAGTATATTGCAGCTTCTGAAGCTTAAAAGGGGGTAGTTTGGATCAGAAAGTTTATTTCTGAGCTAGGTGTTGTCCCTAGTGCGTCCAGTCCAGTGGACCTCTATTGTGATAATAGTGGTGCCATTGCATAAGCCAAGGAACGTAGGTCGCACCAGAAGTCCAAGCACATATTGCAGCGCTATTACCTCATCCGTGAGATTATAGATAGAGGTGATGTGAAGATATGCAAGGTGTACATAGATTTGAACATAGCCGATTCGTTGACGAAGCCTCTCTCACAGCCCAAGCATGAGGCGCACTTGAACTCTATGGGTATTAGATACTTGCCTGAGTGAGTCTAGTATATATGAGAGAAAGTGTCTTGTCTATGCTAGTGTATATTTGGATAATTGGTTATCTTGTTCCTAGAATAAATATCTTTTACATTGATCAACAAGTGCATGACTTATTTGTGAAACTCTCTGTGTTACGATGTTATTCTAAACGATCCCTAATCTCATATCGTCATGTGGGATAGTGATGATTTATAGATTAGCACATCTGTCTGATTGATGATCATGTTTCACAGATCATAGACATGGAGATGTCAAATCAGTGATGTGGACTCATATTGGTGAACATGGAGTTAGATAGACCCACTTTGAGATACTGCTGAGATTGTTATTTTAAAAGTGCCATCAGTTATCATCTCAAATGGTGTACCTACAGAATCCTCAGACCTGAGATCGTCATTGATTCCATAATGTGTAGTAACACACTTAGGGGCTTCCAAACGCTATTCCGTAATAGGGTAGTTATAAATGTTTCTTTTGGGTGTGTCGCGAAACATGTCGTGGGATGTGAGCGGTTAAGATGGAATTTACCCCTCCTAAATAATGGGAGATACGTCTCTAGGCCCCTCGAGGTGTCAGATTGGAAACTACATGGCCATGCCACTATGATCAAAGAGTTGATCATGATTGAATCCACTACTTGATCGAGTGAAGTGTCGAGCTATCAACAAGGGTGGCATGAATCTCGCCTTGAGCTTGACTGATGTCGTATGGTAAAGGGATTGGTGCGTGAGTATATCGAGGTTCAGAAAAGTATGATTTTGACTTTGTATGCTTTTGGGGGTCAATAAGTGCTACTAGGTACCGCTATTGATCGGCGATTCGGAAAGGGTTTCCGGGTAGCGGCCGTTTGCATATGAACCTATCGGGTTGCACGCTTAAGGGGATTGTATTTAATACTTGCAAGAATTAGCTCTTGTGCAAGTGGAAGTTTGATGGAAATATGCCCAAGAGAATTCTGGGAGAACCGGAAGTTCTAGCCTGAGGCCGGAAGTTCTGGGTTCTGGTACATCCGGAAGTTCTGGGCCAGCCCAGTTTCATTTTCTGGAGGAGCCGAAGGTTCCGGTTGGACCGAAAGTTCTGGGCTACCTGAAAACTGGATTCTGGACAAACCGGAAGTTCCGGTTAGGACCGGAAGTTCCGGGTCCAGACGAACAGACTAGATCTGTTGGGCTTTAATACTGATTAAAGGCCCACGAGAGGGCACTATATAAGGAGAGGAGGGCCTAGCACGAAAAGGCTGCTGTTGCTTCTGGTGTCTAACCCTAGCCGTCATCTCTTCTCTCTCCCGGATCGCAATCGTTGTGATCAATCTCTTGGATCTCGCGAGTGGTGCTAGCACGCCGGCGCAAGGTGATCCTGTCCCTAGACGTGTGGATACCATAGAGGCACTGCTCCAATAGTGGTGCTCGTCTTCCTTTCGTGGAGTTCGCTAGATCGTAGGATTGCGTCATCTTCATCACCGGATCGTCGACGAACGGATGGAAACATGAGGAGTAGCTCGAGGATGCGCTTTACCGAGTCTACTTCCGCTGCCCGAGCGTGTCTCGTGGCTTGAGGTAATGATCCATGATCCCATTACACGCATGGTTCCTGGGCTAACGGGGTAAATTTTTGAAATTAAGCGCTAGCGTAGCCTTCCCATAACCCAACAGCTACACCCTAACCCAAGATGCTCTTATCAGTGAGTACCTAAAACCAAATAAAACACAAGAGTGAGCAAAGAATACTCAGCAAGTACAATATGGAACTAGAAAAGACACACAGTGCAATTGAATTAAGAAACCAATGAAAGAATCCTCATGTGTTAGAAAATCAGAAGTCCAGATGTTGTAGTTCCCATCTCGGGCAGGCATGAATCAAAAACCATTGTTTTCATCAAAAATGGATAAACTCGAATTGAAGTAGTAGTTTCTATCCCGAGCACACATGAATATCCTTTTAGCATTACCGATAAGCCGAGCAAGCGAGGCCAGCGCTTACTCATAGGATCCTGAATGAAAAAACAAATAATACTCCATGGCTATGCATGGTGCTTGAATTACTTGAATAGAATAAGAATCCGGAATATTGAAATATGAATGGCATCGAGAGCTTCAAACCAATTTGAAGTATAAAATCAGAAACCAAACATCGAGAGCATACACAACTATATGCATATATAAATATGGGAAGTAGAGCAAACTGATTCATTCATCACAAACAAATAGTTCGTCATGTACTTGCCTTAACCATAGCGATAACCTAGATTTTCAGTCACTTTGCTAGAAGACTCCACACCTAAATCATAAAACAACACTCAAAAGACTATCCCGCATATAAGCTCCACTATTATTCGGTATAAAAACTCTAAAACCCGAAACATCGGGCATCCCGACAAAATGCTAAAAGCGTAGGTCCTTCGTTGTTTTGGACGTAACATTCAAATCGGTAACCCAAACTTAATAAATAAATAAGTCTTGAGCATCTACAGCAAATAACCTACAACTCTCGTGTTTAACCATATTTTAATTCTATCATTTAAATGGCATATTTCACACTTGAAAACAGGCTTCAAAAAACTGTCTAAAATTCAGACAATGACAATTCACAATTTTATAGCCGCTACACTGAACATGAGAAAAAACTCAAACTTTATGGAAATGTAGAAAATCATATGAGATAAACTTGTATATAAAAATCAATTAAGATAGACAAATCAAGGTCTGAACTTTGACTAAGATTTCTGACGATAAAACAGATAGCTGATAGAAAAACAATGATATCTCGAGTTATAATTATCCAATCAATGCACACTTTACCAATATGGAAAAATTAGGAAAATCTCTACAACTTTGTATATAGGCACAAAAACTAATTCTGCCATTCAGCCCCTCGAAAAATAGATCAATCTACTACTGTCCAGAATTCGTTAGAAAATACATACTTGACTTTAAAAATCGATTTCTCCTAAACCGTCCAACGAAAAGATAACAAATTTTACCAGATGATAGGTAAAAATAATATATACAACTTTATAGTTATATATTTTTGCAGAAAAAAACATTTTTACTGACTAATCATCAAAATACAGAAACCCTGTAAATCTGCCTGCACAGGAAGCGCCCAATCCAAAAATCAACGTCCAAACCGCTTCTCTAATCCTTCTTAACCATGACTTAAGGCATCAAAATCACCCTTAAACACGTGCTACAGAGAGAGATCAGGCCTTACTTAGGGTTTTCTTAGAGAAACCGATGGGGGAGATGCGGGGGAAACCTCAGGCGGCGGCATGGTGGCGTCCGCGCGTTAGAGGCAGCGGGTCTGGCCAGCGAGGGGAGGAGAGGCGGCTAGGGAGCAGGCGGCGGCGTGCAAGAAGAGGAGTCAGCGTTGGGTGGAGAGGAAGGAGGTGGCTGCGCGTTGGGTGGAGAAGAGATCGATCTGAGAACAGATTGTTTATATATATAGCCTTCCCTAATCTAACGGTCCAAATTAAATTACCCATTACGACCTCATACAGAACCCGA
This sequence comes from Zizania latifolia, assembly GCA_000418225.1. Taxonomy (NCBI): domain Eukaryota; kingdom Viridiplantae; phylum Streptophyta; class Magnoliopsida; order Poales; family Poaceae; genus Zizania; species Zizania latifolia. The sequence goes on from KE372368.1 coordinate 962,750, forward strand.
TTTTGACAAATAAATATAAAAATGGAACCTACTCGACGAGTACTCCTCAACCACAGAACCCGATAGTCCTTCGGAGTAACGGTTAAAAAGTCACATTTTTTTATACTTTTTATTAAACCCTGTGTATTACAGCGAGAATGGAAGAGAAGTCCATCACATGAGCCAGGATGACCACAGGACTAGCGCGTCGGCGTCCACTTCTCGCCGTGCATGGCGATGATGAGGTCCGGCTGCACCCTCCTCGCTGGCTGGCAGGAGACTCCACCCCGCCCTCCATGCTCAGCCCTAGACACCCCAAGCTGCTCTCCGCACTCTTCATGGTGGCGTCTTGTCCCCATCAACATTGGTCATAGTCAGGGGCCTACTCCCAATGTATTAGCTCACCGGCAGCAACCTCTAGGTGAGTGGGCGCCTCTCCTAGGCGGTCTGGTTGGTTTGCTTCGCCCCATGCATACGTACTGCTCATGGTGTGGCAGGTGTCCATGCTCTGTAGTTTTCGTGCAGTTGGTGGTGAATGTCCTATGTTCTGACTAGTAGTGTAACATACCCAAAATTGTAAAACTAAATAAATACATGATAAGCAATCCAATGGGAATTCCCTTTGTATTTTGAATTTATTTTGATTGTTTTGGAGTTTTGCATGCATCAAACAAATGCATTCATATGCATCAAGAACAATAGAAAACTTTGTGTGAATAATATACATCAAACAAATGCTGCGAGGAAGAGGGTGAAGTCAACTCACCGATGATCATCAGCTAGCCAATCTAGCTTGCGTTCCCTCCTCTCCAATGCCTGCCATTCTTTTTTGCTTTTGGACTCATCTCCGTTCCTCCATTGCAGTAGCGGGAACGTCGACGAGCTCTAGCATGTTCTAGAGCACGGTCAGGGCATGTCCGTGGCATCGTGCTCACGTTCCGGCCACCTCGGTGTACTCCTAGCTGAGTGTCAGTGAATCACCGAGCAGTCCACCTAAGGGGGTACCCGAGATGGTGATTAGATGTGTGTAAGGGAAGCACGGCGCCTTTGAACCCGATGGTCGACTCTAGAACATAAGAGCCAAGATTTATAATGGTTCAGGTCTCCTGGAGGATAATAACCCTACGTTCAGTGTTTTGGTGTATAATATGATGATGGAGCTTACAATATGACACAATTAAGCTATGGGGTCTTAAGGCGTCGAAAGCAAGATGAATAGCTTGGATGCTAAAAACTTAGATTAGATGTCTCTGGGAGGTGCCTCGTCTCCTTTATATAATCAAAAGATGAGCTCAATAACCCAAGACTCTATCCCAAGTCGATCTAGGATTGTCTATCAAACTCGAGTACTAAATCCCTAATTACATGGATTCTGGTACAAACATATCTCTTTATGCCATATCTAGAGTCAAGTCACCCGATAATGATTTAACATTTCTTATCGGAGCCGAACCCCACTCCATGGGCCATACCGGACGTCAATGTTGGACTTAGCCTGCTCTTGTTCTGGACTGACAAGCCTAATCATGGGGTACCCAGGGGTCACATCCCTGACAGTAGTCTCCGAGCTCTTCTTAGCTTGGTTGAAAAATTCTTTGGCTAAACAAGCTGGGAGGAGCTCTCCTTTAATCTAAAACCTTGATACTTCTATTGAATTTCTGATGGTCTTAAAAAAAGCTTTGATTTCCTTCCTTTATGTGAGGTGCACCCACACGGTATAGCCCCCGATCCTCAAGTTAAATGGAATATTTAGCTCAAGGGTCAAAAAATAATTTGCAAGATAAGCCTTCTAGAACTTCTATCTCTTGATACATCCTTTGAGGAGCCTCTTTAAAACTTTGTCGATGAACTTATCTTCTAGGATCGTTAGTGTTGAGGCATCATTGGGAGGAGGCCATAGCTAAAGTCCTGAGACTATGGTGGTCTCGAGCATGAATGATCTTGAATCTTTGGGCTTGTATCGTCAACTATCTGAGTCCTAGAGTGCTCAAGCCCTTGAGAAGGCAAGATCCTCAGGCTCGCAAACCTTCGAGCGCATGAGCTCCTAGGCCACGAGAGCTATTGATCGTACGAGTCCTCGGGTGCTCGGATCCTTGAGTAGGTGAGGCCCCGGGCACAAGGGTCCTCAAGCGCACGAGCCCCCAGGCGTGGGACCCACGGGCGTAGGTGAACCCAAACGTCATGGACTCCGCTAGTGCACCCAAAAAGACACTTTTTAGCCTACTCCATCTACAATTAATGCGCGGTGGTTTGAAGCGATAGAGAAGACTTCTGCCCCTGACAGGCCCACGCGCGGGCATAGTTGACGAGTGGAGAAGCGGAACCATTGGGCCACCCCGGCCAAAACAGGCATGGTGACCGAGGGGGCGTCTCAATCACTGTAGGACCGAAACTAGCGACCAGAGGGGGGGGGAGGGTGAATGGGCGCAAAATAAAAATGCAGCGGAAAAAATAAAACTCCTGAAATTTAAGTGTCGAACTTGCAAGTGACTCGATGTGATTTAGTCCATGATTTGAACAAATAAAAGTCACACCTGGCAAATCGATACTTATATTTCAGAAACCTTCCTCATACAAAAAAACGGACTTGCGAGTGACATGTCAAGATTTAGCACACGGCTAGATAATTATTGTCATACCATACAAGTTGATAAGAATATCTCCTCAAAGCGCTTCTCAGAAACAGATCATCCAAATCAAAGATTAAATGTCAATCAAAGTGTGTTTAGAAGTGCGATACGCGTTCTATTGACAAAGAAACGCTCAAAGCACTCAAACACAACCGATCGAACACTTGGCGTGCGAGTTCGTGGACAACCTCAACAAAACATACCATCCAAGGCCTCTCAAGCAAAACAACAAACACTTGACAAGCACAAAAACATACACATATATTTCACTCAACATTCAAGAAGTAATCTGAAAGTCAAGTGCTTGTGAACATTGTATCAAACATGTGGCATGCATCCCAAATCTGTCTTTGGCATTTAATCAAACACGTGATGTGCAAACAGAGATGGGTAGAGAAGCTATACAAAGAGCTCGCCGGAGAGGATTGCTGCTGTGCCGAGCGTCGCTGTAGCCATCGCCGTCGCCGTCGCCATCGCCGTCGGCCTCGCCGCGCACTGGAAGCACAGCCCGCGTGCTGGCCGTGCACTGCGCGTGTCTTGGTCGCGCCGTGG
>KE372368.1:966962-988857 GCA_000418225.1 Zizania latifolia
GGCCGACGCCCGTCCATGTACCTGAGTCGCACGACAGCTCCGTCACGGTCGAGTCTTCTCATCCTCTTCTTCACATCATCCTCAATCCATCGTCTTCTCTTCATCTCCCCGGTTGACAAGCACTCATCACCTCATGGTGGCTACCATGACTCCTCAATCACGATGATTGCGCCTTGTACCACGGCGATAGTTGCGGGATTATTTAAACCGTTTCCTTCATCACTAAGCCATATGCTGTCGGTTTGAATCCCTGCCCTCTACAATTGTCAGCCTTCACTTCCTTCTTCTTCTTCGTTCAACCTACTGGCTCCCCGCCGGTCAGGTCACCATTGCGGTTGCACGATCCACTATTGGAAATCTCACCGCCTTTTTCAACTAAAGCTAATGGCCTCTGGGGTTCACCGCCACTGCCACCTCTGTTGTTGGGGTGGGAGAAGTCTAAGATGTCTAGGAGCAAGCTACGTGACCTGGTGGTGGCCGGATTTCTCCCAGAGCAAGCGGTGTCCGGGTGGCGTGCGGCGAAGGGCGTGGAGTTCCCAACGTCGGACACCCACGAGATCGTCTTGTTCATGTCTTTTCTCAAGCGCGGGCTTGGCCTGCCCATGAATCCATTTCTTTGGGGTCTCCTGCAGCATTATGGGATCGCCCTTGGCCACCTCACCACTAACTCCATCCTACATATCGCCATCTTCATGCACCTATGCAAAGCATACCTAGGAGTGGATCCACATTGGAACCTCTTTTGGTACTTTTACGTCCTCCACCAGTTGTCAGGTTCCAAGGTGATCAGCAGTGCCACGCTCCATCTTCGCACCACCAGGTCCGGTGAGTACCTGAAGATGCATGTCACCTCTTCGAACAAGGGGTGGAGGGTAGAATGGTTCTATGGGATGAACCACCCACCGACCGTCGAAGCAAACGTTGGCCCGAAGCCAGATCCCTTAACAAGCTAGGGTGCCAGGCATGCTCGTCCAACGAGGACTAGGTCTGGGAGCTGGGCGAGCTAGTGAAGGAGTTCTAGGAGAATGGGCTAACCGAGGACAGGGTCACCGCTTGCTTTTTGTTGCGGCGGATATTCCTGATGGAAATATGCCTAAGAGAATTCTACGGCAACCGGAAGTTCTGGCCTAAGGCCAGAAGTTCTGGGTGCTGGAGCAATTAGAAGTTCTAGTGGGATCGGAAGTTCTGGACCAGCCCTAGTTTTGGTTTTTGGATAAATCGGAAGTTCCAGGTGAAACCGAAACTTCTGGGTCAAAATAAATTCGATATAGAATGTTATTTTCAGAAGTTCTGGTTGGACTGGAAGTTCCGGACATAAATAAATTCGTATAGAAGGTTATTTTTGGAAGTTCTGGGCTTGGACTAGAACTTTTGGGCCAGACGAACAGATTAGATCTGTTGGGCTTTAATACTGATTAAAGGCCCTTGAGAGGGCACTATATAAGGAGAGGAGGGGCTAGGATGAAAGGGCTGCTGCTGGTTGTTGCTTCGATCTAACCCTAGCCGCCACCTCTCCTGACTACACCGGTTATGGCCATCTCTCCCCTAATCTCCCACGTGGTACTAGCATACTGGCGTGAGGTGATCCTGTCTTTGTACGTGTGGATATCATAGAGGCGCTGCTGCTACTGTGATGCTGATCTTCCCGTGGAGGTCAACGAACTACGTCGTCTTCACCGCCGACGAATGGACGGAACTGAGCGCAGCTGATCGAGAACGCGCTTCATCAACTCTACTTCCGCTGCCCTAGCGCGTTTCGTGGCTAGAGGTAACGATATATGATCCCATTTTACGCATGGTTCTTGGGCGAACGGGGTAAATTTTTTGAAATTAACGCTAGCGTAGCCTCCCCATAACCCAACAGTGGTATCAGAGCCTACGTGCGTAGTGTTCAATTTGGATCGATCACATATAGGTGATATGTGGTGGAAATAGATTAGATCTATTGGTTTTACGTCAGATTTTCGGAAGTTCCGGGTGTGACCCGGAAGTTCCGGGCCAAAATAAACTTCGTACAGAAGATTATTTTTGGAAGTTCCGGGTGTGACTCGGAAGTTCTGGGCCAAATAAATTTGACATAGAAGGTCGATTTCAGAAGTTTCAAGTTTGACTCAGAAGTGCCGAGCCCTTCGACCGGAAGTTCCGGGCCTTTGAGCTGGAAGTTCTGGGTCTTATTCAGTCACGTGTAGATTCTACGCCTAACTTGTTTTTATAGAAAATGTTGTGACTGGTATGGCCTTGTGATGTATATGATGCATACGTGTAATTTTTATGACCTACGTGTCATGGTTAATTATAGCCCAAAGCTGTTCTATTGTTGTACTACTTGCGAGTCGACATGTGATGCTTCTGCTCATGTAATTAGTATAGTGCTATTAGGTGTAATAGACTGATACAAGTTAATGGAGGCTTGAAGCGTGATGATCCGAAAGACAGGAACCATGGAGATAGAGATCACCATATGAAAAGAGCCATACTATGTCACAGTTAATATGATTGCCTGTGATATTTACTTATATTCCTGTCACACTATTCTTTCATGTTCTGTGTGCGATAGGCATCGTTACCATGCTAGAATAGTTCCCTCAGAAAATTAAGAGTCACTGATGCCCTTTCCAATAGCTGCACCTACAAAGGTTTTGATCATTGTATGGTAGGTCGGCCAAAGCAGGGTGCCATCTTTTATCTTAACCAGTTAGGGTAGATGTCGGATAACCACATGCATAATATTAATTTGCTTAACAAAGCTATCAAAACGGTTTTGGGCTTTGGGGCATGGAGTTGGGCGTCGAGGCATAGGATGCTACCCCAACGAATAAGAGTCACATAGGATGTGATTAGCAAGTTGTTGCTTACCTATGTCACTAATCTTCTAGCAGTGATGTCAAAGCTCACTAGGAGTTAGTTGAATATGGATCTTGTCCCACTGTGTGTCGTTAGAGGGAAAGCGATCATTTTACATATAGTGGAGCATCTTTTATTTGATAGAAGATTCACATAGCATAGTGCTGAACCTTGTATTTTTATTGTAGATCATGGCACCTAATGCTAAGAATACTTCCACTTTTAATTTGCGATCAATTGTTAAAAAGGAAAAGCTTTCTGGAACAAACTTTATTAGCTGGTATAGAAACTTAAGAATTATTCTCAAACAAGAGAAAAAAGAATATGTTCTAGAGGACCCCCATCTGGATAAACCAAAAGATGATGCATTTGTCATAGATTAGTGGGCTTATGAGAAGCACGCAATGATTCAATTGATGTCAGCTGTCTCATGCTTGCCTGTATGTCCTCTGAGCTTCAGAAGCAATATGAGGACATGGATGCCTACGATATGATCGTGGGACTCAAATGCATGTTTGAGAACCAAGCACGGACTGAGAGGTACAACATCTCAAAGTCTTTGTTTGCATGCAGGTTGGCAGAAGGCCGCCCAATCAGTCCTCATGTAATCAAGATGATTGGTTATATTGAGAGTCTAGAAAAACTTGGTTTTCCCCTTGACCAAGATTTGGCCATGGATGTGATTCTCTAGTCGCTCCCTGTGAGCTTCGAGCCGTTCATTTTAAATTTTTATATAAATAGCATGGGGGAAAGCATGGCTGAATTGCATGAGATGCTAAAGACTGCTGAGGAAAGCATTAAAAAAAATTCTATACATGTGATGATGGTTCAGAAGGACAGCAAGAAGAGAAAACGCAAGGGAAAGGCTAAAGCTTTAGATGTGATCTCGAGCTCTAAGTCGAAACTAGCTGGAAAGTCCAAGACTGGCCCTGCTACTTCTGACATTTACCACCACTGCCATAAGACTAGTCATTAGCGGAGGAATTGCAAGTTGTATTTGGAAGAACTCAAGAAAAAGAAGGGAAGTGTGACTTCTACTTCAGGTATAAATGTTATTGAAATTAATCTTGCTACTCGTCCAAGTGATTAATGGGTATTTGATACCGGATCAATAATTCATACTTGCAAATCGTTGCAGGGACTGAATAGGACAAGGAAGTGTGCAAGAGGCGAGTTGGATGTCTGCGTCGTCAATGGTGTAAAAGTTGCTGCTTTGGCCGTCGATGTTTATTCTTTATCGCTACCCTCAGGATTAGTTTTGGAATTGAATAATTGTTATTTCATTCCTGCCTTGGGCAGAAACATTATCTTTTCTTCATGTTTAGAGGATGACGGTTTTGAATTTGTAATAAAGAACAAGTGTTGTTCGTTATTTTCGGATGGTATTCTCTATGGTGTTTGTCTATTGTTGAATGGCTTATATATTCTGAATCTTGATGATACACATGTTTATAACGTTAATACCAAGAAGCCTCAGCTTAATGATTTAAATTCTATTCGGATCATCCAAGCAATTGCCGCATATTATGACTATGAGATATGGTAAATAGATGTCAAAACAGCTTTCCTTAATGGAAACCTAAGGGAGGATGTGTACATGACACAGCCTAAATGTTTTGATGATCCAAAGAATGCTAGAAAATTTGCATGCTACAAAGGTCCATTTATGGGCTGAAGCAAGCTTCTCAAAGTTGGAATCTTCGTTTTGATGAAGTGATCAAAGGGTTTGGTTTCATCAAGAATGAAGAAGAGTCTTGTATTTACAAAAAGGCTAGTGGGAGCGCACTTGTATTTCTAGTCTTATATTTAGATGACATATTGTTGATCGGAAATGATATTCCAATGTTCGATGCTGTTAAATCTTCGTTGCGAAAAAGTTTCTCAATAAAAGATCTTGGAGTGGCAGCATGCATTTTGGGCATAAAGATCTATAGAGATAGGTCGAGAAGGCTAATTGGATTAAGCTAAAGCATGTACATCAACAAGGTATTAAAACGGTTCAATATGCAGAATTCCAAGAAATGTTTTTTGCCAATGTCACATGGTGTTACACTCAGCAAGAGTCAGTGTCCTTCAACAACTGATGAGCTGGAGAAGATTAGTGCGATCCCGTATGCCTCCACAATCGGGTCCATCATGTATGCCATGCTTTGTACATGCCCAGATGTTTCTTATGCTCTAAATGTTACGAGCAGATATCAATCAAACCCGGGTGAAAGTCACTGGGTGATAGTAAAGAGTATCCTTAAGTACTTGAGAAGAACTGAGTGTTGGGTTATGGGGAGGCTACGCTAGCGCTAATTTCAAAAATTTACCCCGTTCGCCTAGGAACCATGTGTGTAATGGGATCATAGATCGTTACCTCTAGCCATGAGATGCGCTAGGGCAGTGGAAGTAGAGTTGATGAAAAGCGTCTTTGATCAGCTTCGCTTAGTTCCGTCCATTCGTCAGCGATGAAGACGACGTAGTCCTGCAATCTCCACGGGAAGATCAGCGCTGCAGTAGCAGCGGTGCCTCCACGGTATCCACATGTGCAGAGACGGGATCACCTCAAGTCGGTATGCTAGTACCACAAGAGAGATCAGGGGAGAGATAGCCACAACTGGTGTACCCAGGAGAGGTGGCGGCTAGGGTTAGGTCAAAGCAACAACCAGCAGCAGCAACCAACCACACGAACAGCCAGCAACCTTTTCGTCCTACCCCTCCTCTCCTTATATAGTGCCCTCTCATGGGCCTTTAATCAGTATTAAAGCCCAACAGATATAATCTGTTCGCCTGGCCCGGAAGTTCTGGTCCAGGCTCGGAACTTTCAAAAATGACCTTTTGTACGAATTTATTTTTGTCTAGAACTTTCGGTCCAACCAGAACTTCTGGACCCAGAACTTCTGGCCCAATCGGAACTTCTAAAAATAACATTCTGTATCGAATTTATTTCGACCCAGAACTTCCGGGTCTCACCCAGAACTTTCGGTTCGTCCAGAATTCACCTTTCCGGTAGGACAGAACTTCCGGTCCAATCGGAACTTCCGGTTCCTCCAGAAACCGAAACTGGGGCTGGCCCGGAACTTCCGGTCGAACCAAAACTTTCGGTCGAACCGAAACTTTTGGCTGCTCCAAAACCCGAAACTTTCGGCCTTAAGCCAGAACTTTCGGTTCCCCTAGAATTCTCTTGGGCATATTTCCATCAATCTCCCACTTGCACAAGAGCCAATTCTTGCAAGCTTCGAATCCCATCTCCTTAAGCGTGTGACCCGATAGGTTCATATATAAACGGCCGCTACCCAGAAACCTTTTCTAGATCGCTGATCAATAGCGGTACCTAGCAGCACATATTGACCCCCGAAAGCATATAAAATCAAAATCATATTTTCTGAACCTTGATATACTCACGCACTAATCCCTTTACCACACAACATCAGTCAAGCTCAAGGCGAGATTCGTGCCACCCTTGTTGATAGCTCGACACTTCACTCGATCAAGTAGTGGATTAAATCATGATTAACTTTTTAATCATAGTAGCATGGCCATGCACTTTCCAATCCGACTACCTCGAGGGGCTCAAAGACGTCTCTCCCGTTATTTAGGAGGGGTAAATTCCATCTTGACCGCTCACATCCCACGACATGTTTCATAACACACCCGAAAGCAACATTTATAACTACTGTTACAGAATAGCGTTTGGAAGCACCTAAGTGTGCACTACATATTCGGGAATCAATGACGATCTCAGGTCTGAGGATTCTGTAGGTACACCATTTGAGAACAACTGATGGCACATTCAAAATAACAATCCCAGTAGTATCTCAAAGTGGGTGTATCCAACACCATGTTCACTAACATGAGTCCACATTACTGATTTGACATCTCCATGTCTATGATCTACGAAACATGATCATCAATCAGACAGATGCGCTAATCTATAAATCATCACTGTCCCACATGACGATATGAGATTAGGGATCGTTTAGAATAACATCGTGATAATACAAAGAGTTTCACAAACAAGTCACATACTCACTGATCAATGTAAAAGATATTTATTCAAGGAACAAGATAACATATTATCCAAATATACATTAGCATAGACAAGACACCTTCTCTCACATACACTAAACTCTATCACACAAGTATGTAATACCTATAGGGCTCAAATGCACCTCATGCCTCGGCTGTGAGAGAGGTTTAGTCAATGGATCAGCAATGTTCAAATCCGTATGCACCTTGCATATCTTTACATCACCTCTATTTATGATCTCTTGGATGAGGTGATACCGCCGCAGTATATGCTTCGACTTCTGGTGTGACCTAGGCTCCTTGGCTTACCAAATGGCACCACTATTATCACAATAGAGGTCCACTAGACTGGATGCACTAGGGACAACATCCAGCTCAGAAACAAACTTTCTGATCTAAATAGCCTCCTTCGCAACTTCAGAAGCTACAATGTACTCGGCCTCCGTTGTTGAATCTGCAACCGTTTCTTGCTTAGAATTCTTCCAACTCACTGCGCCTCCATTGAGGCAAAACACAAATCCAGACAGCGATCACGAATCGTCCTTGTCGGTTTGGAAGCTAGCATCGGTGTAACCATTTACAACGAGCTCCTCCTCACCTCCATAGACTAGGAACATATCGTCAGTTCTTCTCAAGTACTTAATGATACTATTTACCATCGCCCAATGATTTTTACCCGGGTTTGATTGGTATCTGCTCGTAACAATTAGAGCATTAGAAACATCTGGGCGTGTACAAAGCATAGCATACATGATGGATCCGATTGCGGAGGCATACGGGATCGCACTCATCTTCTCTAGCTCATCAAGTGTCAAAGGACACTAACTCTTGCTGAGAGAAATACCATATGACATTGACAGAAAACCTTTCTTGAAATTCTGCATATTGAACCGTTTCAATACCTTGTCAATGTACATGCTTTGGCTTAATTCAATTAGCCTTCTCGACCTATCTCTATAGATCTTTATGCCCAAAATATATGCTCCCTCTCCAAGATCTTTCATTGAGAAACTTTTTCTCAACGAAGACTTGACAACATCTAGCATAGGAATATCATTTCCGATCAACAATATGTCATCTACATATAAGACCAGAAACACAAGTGAGCTCTCACTAGCCTTCTTGTAAACACAAGGCTCTTCTTCATTTTTGATGAAGCCAAACCATTTGACTACCTCATCAAAACGAAGGTTCTAACTCCGAGAAGCCTGCTTTAGCCCATAAATAGACCTTTGCAGCTTGCAAATTTTCTTAGCATCTTTTGGATCGACACCTTTAGGCTGTGTCATGTACACATCCTCCCTTAGGTTTCCATTAAGGAAAGCCATTTTGACATCCATTTACCATATCTCATAGTCATAATATGTGGCAATTGCTAGGATGATCTGAAAAGACTTTAGCATTGCGACGGGCGAAAATATTTCATCATAATCAACACCTTGAATCTGCCTAAAGCCTTTTGCCACCAATCGTGCTTTATAGATGTGAACATTTCCATCAACGTCTATCTTTTTCTTGAAAATCCATTTACACTCTATAGTTTTTACACCATCAGGTGGATCGACCAAGTTCCAAACTTAATTCTCTCGCATGGATTCTAACTCAGATCTTATGGCTCCAAGCCATTTCTTAGAGTCTGGTCCCATCACCACTTTTGAGTAGGTCTTAGGTTCATCATTGTCCAACAATAATATGTCGTGCTGCCCCGTTGTTAATAACATAACCTGCTCGGATGCACGACTAACCCTTTTCGACTGACGTGGGGCTGGCGTCTCGACAACAGGTTCTGCAACATCTTGCATATCGAGTTGTGGTTCAATGGGAGCTAAAACACTTTCGAGTGGTTCCCTAATTTCTTCAAGTCGCACCATGCTCCCACTAACTGTTTTCGAGAGAAACTCTTTCTCAAGAAAGACACCATTTCGGGTGACAAACACTTTGCCTTCTTCTCAGTTATAGAAGTAATATCCTTTGGTTTCCCTAGGATACCCCACAAAGAAGCATTTATCGGATATGGGAGTGAGCTTATCGGACGTCAAACGTTTTACATAGACCTCACAACCCCATATCATTAGAAAAGATAACCCAGGACGCTTCCCAGTCCATATCTCATATGGTGTCCTCTCTACCGATTTAGATAGAACCCTGTTCAATGTGGAAGCAACAGTTTCTAGAGCATATTCCTAGAAGGAAAATGGAAGATCAGATTGACTCATCAATGACCGGACCATGTCTAACAAAGTTTGGTTCCTCCGCTCGAACACCCCATTCCATTGAGGCGTGCCTGGTGGAGTCAGATGTAGAACAATTCCACATTGCTTTAGATGATCAATAAACTCATGGCTCAAATATTCAGCTCCACGATCCGATCATAGAAATTTAATTGTCTTGCCTATATGATTTTGTACCTCATTCTGGAACTCCTTGAACTTTTCAAAGGATTCTGACTTATGCCTCATTAAGTAGATATAACCAAATCTACTAAAGTCATGGGTAAAAGTAATAAAGTACTAAAAATCACCTTTAGCTGTAGAACTCATTGACCAGTGAAAGGCATCTTAGTCATTTTGCCAAGTAAACAAGACTCGCATGTGTCAAATGATTCGAAATCAAATGACTCCAAAAGACCATCTTTATGGAGCTTCTGCATGCGCTTCTCTTTTATGTGACCTAAATGACATTGCCAAATAAAAGTGGGATTCAAATCATTAAGCCGATGCTTCTTCGTATTAATATTATAAACAAGTGTATCCTCAAGACTCAGAATATATATAATCCATTCAACAATGGACAAGTACCATAGAGCATACCATTCCAAAATATCGAACAACACTTGTTCTTTATTACGAATTCATAACCATCTTCCTCCAAACATGAAGAAGAGATAATGTTTCTGCCCAAGGCAGGAATGTAATAACAATTAGTCAATTCCAAAACTAATTCTGAGGGTAGCGACAAAGAATAAACGCCGACGGCCAATGCAGCAATTCTTGCACCATTTCTGACCCACACATCCAATTCGCCTCTTGCACACTTCCTTGTCCTTTTTAGTCCTTGCAACGATTTGCAAGTATGAATCATTGATTCAGTATCAAATACCCATGAATCACTTAGACGAGTAGCAAGATTAATTTTAATAACATTTATACTTGAAGTAGAAGCGGAAGTCTTACTTCCCTCTTTGTTCTTGAGTTCTTCCAAGTACAACTTGCAGTCCCTCTGCTAATATCCAGTTCTGTACGCAAATAAGGACTTTGAGGCGTTGTACCTCTTGGCCCGAGGTTGGTTCTCAAACATGCCTCGGAGTCCCACAATCATATCATGGGCATCTCTGTTATCATTTTGCTTCTGAAGCTCAGAGGACATACTGGCAAGCATGAGACAGCTAACATCGAGTGAATCGTTGGTGTGCTTCTCATAAGCCCTCCGATCAGCTGCAGATGTATTATTAGCTGGTTCATTTGGATAGGGAACCTCTAGAACATATTATTTTTTCTCAGGTTTGAGAACAATTCTCGAATTTTTATACCAATCAATAAAGTTTGTTCCATAAAGAATTGATCGCAAATTAAAATTTGAAGTGTCACTAGCAACAGGTGCCCTGATCTACAATAATAATGCAAGTTTTAGCACTATGCTATGTGAATCTTCTATCAAATAAAAGATGCTCCACTACATGATATACAATCGTTTTCCCTCTTACGACATGTAGTGGGATAAGATTCATATTCAACTAACTTCTAGTGAGCTTTGGCATCACTGCTAGAAAATTAGTGACATAGGTAAGCAACCCTTTGCTAATCACATCCCTATGTGACTCTTATTCATTGGGGTGGCATCTAATGCCTCGACGCCCAACTCCATGCCCCAAAGCCCAAAACTATTTTGATAGCTTTGTTAAGCAAACCAATACTATGCTTGTGGATGTCCGACATCCACCCTAACTGGTTAAGATAAAAGATGGCACTCTGCTTTGGCAGACCTACCATACAATGATCAAAACCTTTGTAGGTGTAGCTATTGGAAAGGGCATCAATGACTCTTAATTTTCTGAGAGAAACTATTCTAACATGGTAACGATGCCTACCGCATACAGAACATGGAAGAATAGTATGACAGAAACATAAATAAACATCATAGGCAATCATATTAACTATGACATAGTATGTCCCTTCTCACATGGTGATCTCCATCTCCATGGTTCCTATCCTTCGGGTCATCACGCTTCAAGCCTCTATGATCTTGTATTAGTCTATTACATCTAATAGCACTATACAAATTACATGAGAAGAAGCATCACATGTTGACACGCAGGTCGTACAACAATAGAATAGCCTTGGGCTGTAATTAACCATGACACGCAGGCCATAAAAATTACATACATGCATCATATACATCACAAGGCTATACCAGACACAACATTCTCTGCAAAAATGAGTTAAGCGTAGAATCTATGCGTGACTGAAAAGCAGACCCAGAACATCCTGCTCAAAGCCTGGAACTTCTGGAATCACCCTTCTGTGTCGAATTTATTTTGGCTTGAACTTCCGGCTCAAGGCCCAGAACTTCCGAAAATAACCTTCTGTACGGAATTTATTTATGCTCGAAACTTCTGGTCCAACAGGAACTTCTAAACCCAGAACTTTCGGTCCAACCAGAACTTCTAAAAATGACATTCTGTACCGGGATTATTTTAGCCCGGAAGTTCCGGCTGGAGCCCGAAACTTCTGAAAATCTGACGCAGGAATAATAGATCTAATCTATTTCCATCACATATCACCTATATGTGCATGATCCAGATCGAACACTACGCACGTAGGCTCTGATACCACTGTTAGGGAACGGGTAGGCTACGCTAGCATAAAATAGAACTTTTCTACCCTGTTCAACCTAGGAACCATGCGAGTAATGGGATCATGGATCGTTACCTCTAGTCATAAGACACACTAGGGCAGCAGAAGAAGAGTTGCAGAAGCGCGTCCTCGATCAACTCTACCTAGCTCCATCTAATCATTAGCGGTGAAGATGATGCAGCCTTGCGATCCTCACGTCGAGATGATCAGCACCGTAATTACAGCGGCGCCTCTACGGTATCTGCACGTACAGGGAAGGGATCACCTCACGTCGGTATGCTAGTACCACTCGTGAGGTTAGGGGAGATGCGTTCACAGCAGGTGAGCCAGGGGAGAGATGATAGCTATAGTTAGGGTAGGGGCAAAAGCAACAGCATCCACCTTTTCGTCCTAGCCCCTCCTCTCCTTATATAGTTCCCTCTCATGGGCCTTTAATCAATATTAAAGCCCAACAAATCTAATCTGTTCATCTGGCCCAGAAGTATGGTCTAGGCCTGGAACTTCCGAAAATAACCTTCTGTACGAATTTATTTCTGTCCGGAACTTTCGGTCCAACTGGAACTTTTGGTCCAACTGGAACTTCCAAAACTAACATTCTGTATCGAATTTATTTCCACCCAGAAGTTCCGAGTAGAACCAGAACTTCTAGAATTCACCTTGCAGGTAGGCCCAAAACTTTCGGTCCAACTGGAACTTCTGGTTCCTCCAGAAACTGAAACTGAGGCTGGCCTGGAACTTCTGGTCCTACCGGAACTTCTGGTTGCTCTAGAACCCAGAACTTCTGGCCTCAAGCCAGAACTTCTGATTCCCTCAGAATTCTCTTAGGCATATTTCCATCACCGATCTCCCGGTGGGGGCTACCCTAGCCATCCGGTCCCCTTCCCTGATGGCGGTGGACAGTCTCAAGCTAGGGGCTGGATCGGGGGCCTCTCACGTGGTGGCTGCAACCCCCGGCCTAGTCCAAGGCCCGACGTCGGGGGAAGCTGCTGCCCTGTTGTTGTGGCTTGCCGAGGTAAGTCCCTATGTCCTTTGGTTGATTTCTTCTTATCCCGTGCTATCGCTTCAGTAGTTGTTGTATCCTGCAGCGGCTCTGAACGCAGCATGCGGCGGATGCAGACCATGTGGCATCCCTTGAGGCCGAGGTTGAGTCGCTCCAGCGTGAACGTGCTGACCTTATGGCCCAAAATGCAGAGCTGACGTGGAGGTCTATTGCAGCAATGACTTCGGCAGGCGCTGTGGTGGTGATGGCTGACAATGCCACCCAGATGGCCGAGGAGGCCGATCGCCAAGCGGTGGCTTTGAGAGCCATTGCTGAGGCAGCTACATCCGCCGCTGAGGCGGTGAAGGAGGCTGAGAGGAACCTCCGGAGCACCCTCAACACAGTGAAGGCATCGGCAGATTCAGCGACCGCCAAGTACAAGAGTAAGTTTCTGCGAGTGACTGTCCTCCTGTTCTTGTGCTTTGTGTCTTGATCTTGACCCTTGTCAATCTTCTGCTTATAGGGCGGCACGATCGGGACCGCGCTGGTATTAGGGAGCTCAAGGGAGAGGCGGCTGAGGTTCGCGTAGTCGTCAAGCACGCGTACTCTCTCCTTGTCGAAGACACCGACATGGAGTTCTAGGAAAAACTCGAGGGACTCGAGACCCAGCTCCGCCTCCTTGTCGATAAGGCGGTGAGAACTGGAGCCGAGCAAGCCTTGGTTTACGTCTGGTCCCACTTCCCGTCTGTGGACCTCTGGCAGCTAGAGCGTGGGATGCCTGCCGGATCGACCGATGACCAGGTAGCGGTGTTTCGACAGGAGGTGGAAGGTATCATCGCTGCGATCACCAGAGACCTCCAATTCCCACCTCTTCCTGAAGGCCCAGCAGCTGTAGCAACGCCTCCGGGGAGTAGTTGTATTATAATCTTCATTAGTTCAGGAGTAGTTAGTATAAAACTTGTTCAAGAACTTGGCTTCTTTCTGTGACATTTAAAAAATCTTTTGCGGTTTGCAGATTTTAAGTTCTAGAGCCGTTTTCATCTCGAGGATCTTAGGCTGTATAGTGCTCGGCATAGGGCCCTTAGGCTATGCACATGCTTACCAACATCAGGCCGAACAAGTCCTCGATGTTCTTGTGGACTTCGGATTTTATCAAGTCCTTCATGCGGCTGAGACAACGCCTCGAGCCCCAGGTATAGCCATATAATTTTAGGCACAGCAAACTAATGTCACTTACGCACCAACCCAACATCAGGCATCATGAGTTCTCGAGGCTGCTGAGAATTTTTCGAAGTTACGGCTTAGGATTCGAGCCCCTGAGGATCTCAGCAAGCTATCGGGCGCCGGGAGGGCACTAACGCCAAACCTAGAGCTAGTTCATAGGGGCACAACCGTTTGAGCTAGACGCGTGATGTTTCACATCGACCTGAGTGGGTTCGAGCCTAGAGATTTGATGAAGATAAATAACACAGTTTTCCTTAGGGCAAAAACTTAAACTTTATTTCATATAAGGCGAAGGGTACATAGCTGGATAAAAGGAGGAGCCCAATCATGACGGCATTCGGTGTTCTCAATAAAATTCGGAGCGACATCGGACTGAAGTTCTTCTCTCGAAGGTGGTTCGGCTAGATGTCGATTTCCGCTGGTCCACCGTCTTCTCAATCCCAGCCCGCCACTCATCATGCACCATGATGTCCTCACTGGTCTTCTTGCGCCATACCCTCCTATGGGTCTAGCGTCAATGTGGTTGATCTTTGGTGTTGTCTTGTCGATCCCTGGTGTTGTCTTATTGATCCCTAGCGTCGCCTTGTCGATCCTTCTTCAAGTGCTTGAATCACCGGTCATTCTTCTGAGGTCCCCAATTGTTCTTCCTAGGATTCCTGTGTCGCCGTCTTCTTGACTCGGTGCGGTGGGAGGAGCTGGACCTAGGAGCGGTGGTGTGGCCATCGGCAGGCTCGGAGCACACAATAGTAAGCTGCCTGGCAAGCCACCCTTCAGCATGTTCGGGGAAGTCCTCCTGATGTTGTGAGCCTTGGGGATGCATATCCTCGAAGCTCTTCGAGAAGTGTCGGTTGAGCCGGGTGGCCACCTATTCAGGGAGCTGGTCGAGAGCCAACTCCTGGACAGTGTCTGCCAGACGCTCTGCAGCTCGATCTACCTTTTGAACCTAGAAGGGGTCGAGAGAGCGGCGCAGCGACTGGTCCGGTGCTAGCATTGACTCAAAAGGAACCAGCCTTTCGGTCGAGTCAGCAATGAACAGGGTGTCGCCTAGGACAAAAGTTGTCCCAGGCTTAGCTGAGAGCTGATGATGTGATTCCATCGTATCCTAGTGAAAGCGATGCGACCCCCTACCTGGCGTGCCAACTGTCAGTGAATCACCGAGCAGTCCACCCAAGGGGGTACCCGAGGTGGTGATTATATGTGTGTAAGGGAAGCGCAGCGCCTTCGAACCCGATAGTCGACTCTAGAACACAAGAGCCAAGATTTATACTGGTTTGGGTCTTTCGAAGGATAATAACCCTACGTCCAGTGTTTTGGTGTATAATATGACACAATTAAGCTATGGGGGCTTAAGGCATGGAAAGCAAAATGAATAGCTTGGATGCTAAAAACTTAGATTAGATGTCTCTGGGGGTGCCTCACCTCCTTTATATAATCAAGAGGTGAGCCCAATAACCTATGACTCTATCTCGAGTCAATCTAGGAATGCCTACCAAACTCGGGTACTAAATCCCTAATTACATAGATTCTGGTATAAACATATCTCTTTATGCCATATCTAGAGTCCAGTCACCCGATAAGGATTCAACCTTCCTTATCGGAGCCGAAACCCCCTCCATGGGTCATACCGGACATCAATACTGGACTTGGCCTGCTCTTGTTCTGGACTGATAAGCCCAATCATGGGGTATCACGCCATTAGCTTCATCTTGATAGCAGGACCAAAACTCTTCAAGTAGCTCAGCCAAAGACGTAGCGAGCAGGGAGATCAGGGTCTTCTTCCTCGTCTCTAGTGCTAAGCCTCCACCATCGATTTCCTCCTCTCCGGTGAGATTTAGTCCGATTCCCCACAGTCACACCATGTATGAGACCTCCTCTATCTTGTGCATGCACTAATTTGGTGATTCCTTGGCTAGTTTGTGTTGTCCACAGTGAACCGGAAACTTCCAAGTCCCCTCGTCGTCTTTGGCGTAACTCCGGCCACCCCAAGGTACACCGCTACCACCATTAGATCTATCTCGGTTTCCTAGTACCATTCCCATAGTTAGCCCACCAAGATATTCCATTTTAAGTTGCCATTTCCCATAGAAACAACCTCCTATGTGCCTCCTCTATTAGTGTGGGCTAGAGGAAGAAGAAGGATCTATCTGTAACTCCTGAGGACCTATCTGTAACTCTCGAGGACCTATCTGTAAACTCCTGAGGACCTATCTGTAAACTCTCGAGGACTATCCTGGAACTTAACTAAAAAGGCTAAAACTTAGAAAATTCATCCGAACTCCAAATGTGCTCTACAATCTAGTAAACTCAAACAGTGGGGAACTTTTACCCAAAATAACAGTTTAATCATAAAAACTCCTAAAGGCATACTACCTACTATGTACTTTAATATTTAGTAACTTTTTCATGCTTAATCTAAAAATAGAAATAATTTCACCTAAATTCATTTAGGATCCAACACTACTTGTTGTATGAACATGATGTAATTTTTAGCATATTTTATTTTTTGATGTTATTTGGAGTTATTTAAATCGTGCATTTAAATTTATTAGATGAAGGACCAATAGTAAATGAAGAACTTGTTCTGGATCCAGTAGAAGTTGAGGAGATTGCTGAGCAAGGCAAGCACCTATTCATCCCTCCTTTGAACATGTTGTACCCTATATATTTTGCAAATGCTTTATTATTTATAGAGTTGCATGTGATGATTTATAAATATGGGTATCGGTAGAGTTATCTCAATTGCTGTATTTCCCACCTTGTTAAGTTGATCCTTACTCTTGTATCCCTAGGATTTGGGGTTGATTATGTTCAAGCATAAATTGGATATATTCATTATAGATATTGCTTAGCCATGCTTAGAAATTATGATGGTTACAACAACATAATAATCATGTTTCAAAGTAGCTATCTTAAAGTGTTATACAAAGGGATTTCCTTTGTTATCTATAAGGATGATAGTTGAAAATGGGTTATTCTAAGACTTGGGCGATAAGTGGTGTGCATATAGTGGTAGTTGCACATCGATATGGGGAGTGTTCACCCAGGTCGATTAAGGACCGAACTATGTATCATCAACTAAGAATCATGGTGCAACCATATGTGTTATTTATGGGGTGACCTTAGTTATGAAGTTGTTCATTGTTTGGCCTTCCATTAGAAGGCCGTGGAAGTAGGAGCAGGGCCTATAGGACTGCTTGTAGGAGCTACCCATGTTTGGGCGTCTAAGCGTATCCAATACAACGGTTTAAGTGTCTCGTTGATTGAATGGTTTGTTCATCGCACGGTGTTAGGACCAGTGAGGGCCCCCTAGCCTAGCGGCACTAGGGTTGCTCCTAGTGTGGATAAACACTTGCCAGGCTCATGCAATGTTAGGCTTTGGACAATGAAATAACTTCGTCATGAGCTAGTAGAAATGGGTATCGAATGGTATCGCGTGACATGGTAGACATGGTTACTAGCTTGTGTCATGTGGGTAAAGTGCACATCCTCTGCAGAGTCTTAAAACTAATCGATTAGCCGTGCTCATGGTCACGAGCAGCTTGGTGAAATGATACAAGTATAGTGTTGGAGAATTGCAAAGGAAATGGTAAAATCGGGTATGGTGGTAAATGGCGTTTATCTTTCTTTGTCGGGATGGCCAAGAAAGAAATGTTTACTTGCTGCCATGGAGGGCACAAGTATAGTGTCATGATGTTACATATGTGCTATTACTATTATTTACATGTTGATTTATAAATTCCGTTGCAACTTACTACTATTTACTATTATGAACAAAAACATGCTTTATGCTGAAAATAAACTACAAATGCAGCCCTCTTTGATCTGAGCATGCAATTAGAATTATGTTTTCCTAAGGTGTGGGTAGGTGTTTGCCAATACATTTATGTATTGACCCACCTCGTGTGGTTGTTGTTCTTTTAGATTTGGATGCAGGAAACGAAATGTCTAGCGACGAGTACTTCGCTTCTATTTCTGGGGATTTCGATGATGGCTCTTTCTAGGGTGCTTCCTAGCCAGTTGCCTGTGTGGTCTTGGTAGATGGGCATACCGAGGAACTTTTGTACTTTTGCTACTCTTTCTGCTGCGTTTGAACTTTTATTTGGCCGATCAGCCCTATCTCTGTTGTATGACATATGTACCTCTTAGTTAAGAACCTTGTTATCTATTTATGTATGTATATGTTGCATGGATGTGATAACAAGGTTGTGGATGCGTGTACTAGCCACTGATCATGGGACTAGTACAATGTACGCTCTAGGTATTCAGGAATTTCATCCCCCGAGTGCTGACAGCTTTGGTATCAGAGCCATACCAACCGTAGGAAGCCCTAGGAAGAATGGTCGCTAGAGCTAGAATTTGATTTTGCTACTCTCTATTTTCAGTTATTATTTTTTTGAAAAATATATATAGAGTGTTGTCCTACTCTCATCCCACTTAGGATAAAAAAAAGTTTAGGTACTCACTTATCTAATAATCAATTAAAAATATTATGAAAGTTTGTTCTTGAGCTAGCCAAAACTAAGGATTTCTTTCCTAAACATAATTTCTTGAAAGTGGTACCCCCAATCTCATCTATTATCTATCATGGTTTAATCATTAACTACGTTCCTAATTTTTTAATTCTTTAGATAAGATAGTTAGTACGTACGTGAAATAACGGTAGATTTGGGGTAGGAGCCGGGTTTATGTTTTTGTTGTCCATGTTTTGTTGCTGTAAAAATTCCACAATAATTTAGGTAGAAAATAGACATAACTTAGGAATTTCTGGCAAAGTTTGATGAATTTAGGAATTGAAAACCATGGTCTAAGAATTCACACAAGTCCTGCCATAATTTAGGGAAAATCTGAATCATTAGCGCTAAATAATTTTTGTAGGAAAATGCAATCATGCAAAAATCTTGGGAACTTTACAGTAACTAGTACACTTCATATTGTAACCAAATATAAAATTAAAAAAATAGACATTTTTTATTGACCCTTAGGTCATAGTCCTATTTGAGAAACACTTGAGACAGATTTCGGTGACATAGTTATTCTTTATTCTTAATCTTCCCTCACTATTAATGTCACTAACCAGGATCCTTTTTGCCCCACCATGTAGATGCCTATCAACTGGGAACCATCCAATTACTCTGGTGGCTATGTTAAAAATACGCTGCAGCACACTTTGTGGCTTATGATGCAACATGCCAACTTCCCACAACACGACCGATCAAAGCTCCTCCCTCACAGCTTACCTTGCCGAGGTACTCATTCGAGGAAGGAATGAAAACGAGGCTCTGGTCCGCTGCAATGGATATGGATGGAGTGCTCTCTCGGTAATGGATGTAGCTGCTTACAAAGCCATCACACGTCTCCACCAAGAGCTTCTGGAGATGGCTAACTGTTTCCACTATTTTCCTACCCAAAACCTGAATATCAACCACAACTACTATCCTAGGCTAGAGGGACTGCAGGGAGAACTTAATACTCTACTCCTTTACCTTGCAGGTTTGGTGAGATCCTTGGATATGCTCCTCGCACAGACACAAAATGAGCTCTTTCAAGCTCATACAAGGATTAGCATGCTCGATCATATCATGGAGCCTCTAGCCAATATGGGATACTTCACTCTGGAGATAATTTATGGTGAAGATGCCATGTTCGCACCCGCAGAATTCCTACCACATCCCACGGGATTCTATTGGTTTGTGACACATAGGCCACACATGAGGGTTGGATATCGTCGCAACCATCGTGTGTTGGCGGCACCCGCTAGTAGGGGTGACTTTGTGGTGCTTGGACCAGCATATGTTCATCGTTGGAGGAGACGTGACTATCAGCTAGTCATGACCTCACCACTGCCATCTCCACCTACCAGCTCCACTGCTCCAACCGGTACTTTCAGTGATAACTAGACGTAGCCCTAGAAGAGCTCACTTGTAGGCTGGATAGGGTGAGCTATATTTATGTACTTTTGATGCGCTCCTAAGTATGAAACACTATGGTGTAATGTTTGGATGTTGGCTCTTATGATTTTTTTGGATGTATGACTTGTGGGATTGATGGATTATGCAAACCATGGTTATTTAACGCTTATGTTATAATATCATGCTTGCTGTTAACGCTTATGTTATAATATCATGCTTGCTGTCCATGTGGGAACTAAGAAGTATAAACCCAACCTTAGTTAACAAATTAGGTGTTTCCTATGTTGGCTTAATGCTTGGTCACTTAGTTAAACTGCTTACCTCTTTTGTCACGTCGTGCGACCAATTTCCACGCTATCTCTAATAGGATAGCTAACCTACGGTCAATGGAAGAAGTGCTCGCTGTAGCCATTGCAAGGCAGCAGCCCGTAGATGATCCACCTCATCCTAGACAGCCTAATCTCGAGAACTCAAGAGTATCAGACGAGGTTAGCGGTAATCAAGGAGGAAATGCAAGTGGGGGACCGCCAGGAGAACCAACTATAGCCCAAGTTCTCGCCATGCAAAACCGCTTTTTTGAAAGGTTGTTATAGAACACCGAGAATCTTGGTGCTGCCCTCGTCCAGAATGGGGGTCAAGCCCAATCCAAGTTGGGGGAAGTGCAACGCACCCACCTGCCGCACTTCTCCTCGACAGCCGATCCATTGGATGCCGATGATTGGCTTTGCGATATTGAAGGCAAGCTGAACCTTTGTCGCTGCAATGATGAGGAGAAGGCAGCCTATGCTGCTTATTACCTTCAAGGTGCAGCAGTGTATGGTGGGAGAGTTACAATAAAGCCGTTCTTCCACCCGGTGAACCCATCAATTGGAATGTCTTTAAAGATGCATTCTACTCCGCCCACATCTCAGCGAGCATCATGGAGATCAAAAGGAAGGAGTTCCATAGTTTGAAATAAGGCAACATGTCCATCACGGACTTCCTCCATAAGTTCAACTATCTTTCCCGGTATGTGACCGAAGAAATTCCAAATGAAGCAAGAAGAGTGACTCTATGCTGGGAACGTCTCAACTCGGAATTGAAGCACGCTCTTTCCGCTCATGACATCTATGACATGAAGACCTTAATAGACAAAGCTATCCGAGTTGAGAAAAGTGCGAAGGAGGTGGTCGAGAGCTGCAAGCGAAGGTGGCTTGCACACAAATCTGCTAGCAGCGACTCATCCCGACCGCGTATTTGGCAGCCCTCCGGCCCTCGTCCTTCAGCACCGCCACCCCCGAGGCCACAAGTGCAAGTGTCTCATCCTCAACAAGTAGTAGTCTAGCCACACAACCATGTGGTGCAGTCATCCAATGCTCAAAACCAGCTACAAATGTGAACTGCTTTAATTGTGGGATCCTTGGGCACTTCTCCAACTATTGCCCCTATTCAAAGAAATCAGCACCAACCACACCACCACTAGTGAATCAGCAGCAGCCCCATGGTCCAACTCGTGGCCACGTGGTGTAGCAAGGACGTCACACTGGCCCAAGCCCGGGCAAGGTTT
Source organism: Zizania latifolia (assembly GCA_000418225.1). NCBI lineage: Eukaryota > Viridiplantae > Streptophyta > Magnoliopsida > Poales > Poaceae > Zizania > Zizania latifolia. The sequence goes on from KE372368.1 coordinate 988,332, forward strand.
CGGTTGCCTCCGTCTTAATCACGTGACAGTCGAGGAAGCCATTAACGCACCCAATGTGGTGTTGGGTATGTTCTTTGTCCATTCAGCTCCTACCATGGTTTTATTTGATTCCGGAGCATCTTATTCATTCATATCTACTAAATTTGCTGATCAACAAAACATTAGATCCCACTTATTAGACAAAGCCATGTTGATTCAATCACTGGGGACTACGCTTAAAACTGAACGTATATGCCTAGATGTTGGGATAATAATCAAAGGGGTAGAATTGAAGGCTAACCTTATTCAAATAAATTCACAAGGCCTAGATGTTATCCTTGGTATGGATTAGCTGTCCAAACACAAAGGAAAAATCGATTGTGCCAATAGATCCATTTCCTTATAGTCAATACCAATGTAAAAATCATTAATTCTGCATCCAATTGTGCCTCCACCTCACAACAGCCTTACTTTCATTCTCTCTCTACCCCGAAGTTGAAATCTATACCCGTTATTTGTGAGTACCCAGATATCTTTCCTGATGAGT
>KE372368.1:994555-1005240 GCA_000418225.1 Zizania latifolia
TAGACGGCGACGGCGACTGTGCAGCCCACTTCTCCGGCAAGATCTCCAGTATACACTCTTGCTCTTCACTTGTTTGATAAAATGCCTAAAACAGATTTGGACTGCATGCCATGTGTTTGATTAAATGTGTACAAGGCACTTGATTTTGGACTGCATGCTATGTGTTTGGAGAAATGTTTACATGACCAAGTTGTGATGCATGTCAAGTGATTGTGTAATGGTTTGAGAGGATCCGGAACGAGTTTTGTATGTTTCATGGTATGACACCGTGTTCACTCATCAAGTGTTCGGTCTTTTGCATTTGAATGTTTCGGGCGTATCTTTTTCTATAGAACGCTCGTCACACTTGTTGGTGCATTTTTTGTAGACTGTTTTACACTTGTCTCTACGAGTAGTGTTTCTTTTAGGCGTTTATCTTTTCGAAGAATGTATCGACTTGCTTTGAAGAGTGAACATCATTAGCACGGCCGTGGGCTGAGTCTTATCCAATCACTCTCAAGTCCGATTATTTGAGTACGAGGAAGATTTCTGAAATATAAGTATCGATTTGCTAGGTGTGACTTTTATTTGTCCAAATCTTGGACTGAATCACATCAAGTCACTTGTAAGTTCGACACTTAAATTTCAGGAGTTTTATTTTTCCGCTGCATTTTAGTTTGCGCCCATTCACCCCGCCTCTGGTCGCTACTTTTGGTCCTACATCTGCCTGCACGCTAGCCGCACCCACGCTGCGCCGCGCGCCTCGCGCTGTGTGTGCCGCACCGCGCGTGCGTCTCCTGCGCGCCGCCTGCGCCCACGCGCTGCGCCTTCCCCGCACGCCGCGCCACGCGCTGCGCCGCCGCCTCGTCCAGCGCCCGTGTGCGCGCTGCCCTTGCACCACGCTACCCCGCCAGAGCCACCGCCTTGAGCCCATGCCGCCGGAGGGTTGGAGGCCGGCTAGGGATAGCCGGCGGCTAGGGTGGGGAGGAGATGGCTGGCAGTGGAGAGAGGGGAGAGATGGGTGGCTTGTGGAGGAAGAAAGAGGTGGGAGGAAGAAGACACCGCAAAATTACAAAATGATTTTTCAAATTGATTCAAAATCCTCAAGTGATTACAAGGGATGGCTAGCCCTTAAATAGTCACCATGGTTCAATACAAAAGACACAAATGCCCCTTCGGGAATGTTTGACACAGACATAGGCCCACAGGGCAAAAACGTAAAAGCCTGACTCAGATATTATTCGGTGCCGCTACTTTTCGTAGCCGTCACGACACCGCTAACTTTGACGGAGAAATCTCTTTTCCGGTAGATTTGACGGTTTTGAGCCGAAGCCGTCAAAGCGTCCGTCGCCTTTCGCACCGCGCACCCGGATTGGACCTATCCGACCCCGCGACTCTTCAGTCCGGCAGTCGGTCGTCCGTATACCTGAGTCGCACCGATCGACACCACGACGGATCCCGTTTCTTCACTTGCCGCTTCAGCTCCGTGCACCCAGATTGGACTGGCACGCCCTCGCGACCCCTCTGTCCGACCAGCGTCCATCCGTGTACCTGAGTCACACGCGAACTCCGTCACGGTTAAGTCTCTTCATCTCTCTTCTCTTCTCGACGCTTCACGTCTTCTTTCCCCGTTGACAATCACTCATCATCCCCATGGTATACACCATGGCTCCTCAGATATTCATGGAGTTTTTTTTACAAGTTCGTGGTGGTGTTCATCGATGATATTCTCATCTATTCCAAGCACAAAGAAGAGCACATGTAACACTTGTGAATGGTGCTTGACAAGCTTCGTGAACATCGGTTGTATGCGAAATTTTCTAAATGTGAGTTTTGGTTAAAGGAAGTTTCCTTCCTAGGCCATGTACTCTCTGAAGGTCGTGTTGCCATAGACCGAAGCAAAGTGGAAGATGTGCTCATTTGGAAACAACCCCAATGTGTCCTAGAAGTTCAAAATTTTCTTGGTCTGGCTGGTTACTACCACCGGTTCATAGATAATTTCTCCAAAATTTCTAGGCCAACGACTCAACTTTTGAAGGAGAAAAGTTTGAGTGGTCGGCAGATTGTGAAGCAAGTTTCCAAGAGTACAAGAAAAGGCTCACAACAGCCCCAGTGTTAGTGTTGCCCAATATTCACAAAAGCTTCGATATCTATTGCGATGCATCACACCATGGCCTCGGATGTGCGTTGATGCAATAGGGCAAAGTTATGGCATATGCCTCACGTCAGTTGCAGCCTCATGAAGTCAATTATCCAACTCATGACTTGGAATTGGCGGTCGTGATTCATGCCTTAAAATTATGGCGCCACTTCTTGATTGGAAATCGGTGTGAAATTTATACCGACCACAAGAGTTTGAAGTACTTCTTCACTCAACCTGATCTGAATTTGAGGCAAAGAAGATGGCTTGAGCTAATCAAAGATTATGACTTTGGCATTCATTACCACCCAGGAAAGGCCAATGTTGTAGCTGATTCTCTTAGCAGAAAACTTCATCATATCACTTCTTTCTTGGCCAACCAACCGGTGTTGCATGAAGAATTTTTAAGACTCAACCTAAAAATAGTTGAGGAGGGTTTTATTGCAGCCCTAGTGCTGCAACCAACTCTTGAATCTCAGATCAAGGCTGCCCAACTCACCGATGGACGAGCAGCTGAAATTAGAACTCAATTAAAAGAAGGTCTCCCTTCTAGTTTCTCTGAAATTTCCGATGGGATTATCATGCATGGACAACAATTCTATGTCCCAAATGATCCCACGGATAGAGAGCTAATCCTCAAGGAAGCACATGAAACTCCGCTATTTATCTATCCTGTTGCACCAAAATGTACCAAGATCTTCGCACACGATATTGGTGGCCTAGCATGAGGCACAACATCGCTGCCTATGTTGCTATATGTGATGCGTGCCAACTTATTAAGGCGGAACATCAGCGACTAGCGGGATTACTCTAACCTTTGAAAATCCCCAAGTGGAAGTTTGACGAGGTCGGGATGGACTTAATCACCGGCCTAACAAAGACGTCAAATGGGCACGACTCTATATGGGTTATAGTCGACCGTTTAACATAGGTGGCCCATTTCATTCCGGTGCATGTAACATATGGTGGAGCAAAGCTTGCTGAACTCTATATAACTCATATTGTTCGCTTGGATAGAGTACCACAGGTAATTATCTCAGACCATGGTCCTCAATTCACTTCCTGATTTTGGGAGAGCGTGCACGATCTACTCAGAACCAAGTTGTTCTTTAGCACAATCTTCCATCCTCGTACTGGGGGCCAAATAGAATGCACCAATCAAATCTTAAAGGATATGCTTAGGGCTTGAGTGCTAACCTATGGCACTAATTGGGAGAAATGCTTAGCCTTCGCTAAGTTTTCCTATAACAATAGTTACCGAGCGAGCCTCCAAATGTCACCGTTTAAAGCTCTTTATAAGAGGAAATGTAGAACACCATTATATTGGTCCAAAGTAGGCGAAAGACAATTCTTTGGACCAGCCCTCATCAAAGAGGCCGAAGAAAATGTTGAATTAATCTGAAAACGATTGAAAGAGGCGTAATCACGGCAGAAGAGCGATGCCGGCCATCGCCACCGGGAACTAAGCTTTGAAGTGGGTGACTTTGTTTATCTCAAGGTTTCACCGCTACGAGGCATTTAACGTTTCCATGTACACGGCAAGTTGGCTCCCTAATACATTGGTCCATACCGAGTTATCGCTCGGAGGGGACATGTAGCATACCAATTGGAGCTACCGGCACAACTCTCAGATGTACATGACATCTTTCATGTATCTCAGCTCAAGAAGTGTCTTCGAGTTCCTACGGAACTTACTCCATTGGAGCATATCGACCTACAACCCGATCTCTCATACCGTGAGTATCCAATCCGTATTATTGAAGAATGCGAACATCACACTTGTAACCACACAATCAAGATGGTCAAGGTTCAGTGGAGCAACCACACTGTCGATGAAGTGACATGGGAGCGAGAGGACCATCTTAGGGTCGAGTTCCCAAGTTTCTTCTCTTAGTCTAACGAATCTCGGGGACGAGATTCAACTTAAGGGGGGTAGGGTTGTAACATACCCAAAATTGTAAAACTAAACAAATACATGATAAGCAATCCAATGGGAATTCCCTCTGTATGTTGAATTTATTTTGATTGTTTTTGGAGTTTTGCATGCATCAAACAAATGCATTCATATGTATCAAGAAAAATAGAAAATTTTTTGTGAATAATATATTACTCCAATAATTCTATAAAAATTCTACAAAATATAATAGCTAACTAATATTCTCCTATAAAACTTTCATAAATTTTGGACTTAATTTGTAGCTCAAATCAACACAGGAATACAACCTAAAATCTTAAAATAAGCTTACTGCATAGCCTAATTTGCCAATTTACCCAGGACAAACCGTAGCTGCTGTAGCTTTGAAACTTGCTGGACGTATTCTATATAACTTAATCTACACACAGTAGTTTTTCAACAATTTTTACCACAAAGTAACTTCATCAAATGGCGTGCCAAAAACAGCTGTCAGCCTGAAATTTTCAGCACAGCAATTCAGTTCTTCTCCACCTCTCGCCTTGCACGCATGCGAACTTGGCTGCTCCTTCACGCCAGCACTAAGCTGGGCATTGCACCTAGCAGCTAGCTATCCCCTTCCCTGGCTAGTGGACCTAGCCATGTTGCAGAGCCACGCGTCGGCCGTGCTCCGCGCATGGGCTACACCTGTGCCAGCGACACTACGTGTTCATCGCCTCAAAACTTGTCTCCGACCACTTTGACCAGTTCACCCAACCTCCCGCTCCCTCCCAGTGCCCAGTCGACCAATAGAAAGAGCATGAGCTGCTCGATTCGTCCACTTTTCTCTCATCGGCCATGAGGAAGAGGTTGAAGCCAACTCACCAACGATCATCGGTTAGCTAATCTAGCTTGTGTTCCCTCCTCTCTAATGCTTGCCATTCATTTTTGCTTTTGGACTCATCTCCAATCCTCCATTGCAGCAGCGGGAACACCGAGGAGCTCTAGCACGTTCTAGAGCATGGTCAGGGTGCGTCCGTGGCATCGTGCTCATGTTCTGGCCACCTCAGTCCACTCCTAGCCGAGCCATCACGCCATCAGCTTTATCTTGATAGCAGGACCAAAACCCCTCAAGTAGCTCGGTCAAAGACGCAGCGAGCAGGGACATCGGGGTCTTCTTCCTCATCTCCAGTGCTAAGCCTCTACCATCGATTTCTTCCTCTCCGGTGAGATTTAGCCCGATTCCCCACACTCATACCATGTATGAGACCTCTATCTTGTGCATACACTAATTTGGTGATTTCTTGGCTAGTTTGTGTTGTCCACGGTGAACAAGAAACTTTCAAGTCACCTCGTTATCTTTGGCGCAACTCCAGCCACCCCAAGGTACACCGCTACCACCATTAGATCCATCTCGATTTCTTAGTTCCATTCCCATAGTTAGCCCACCAAGATATGCCATTTTAAGTTACCATTTCCTATGGAAATAACCTCATGTATGCTCCTCTGTTCGTGTGGGCTAGAGGAAGAAGAAGGACCTATCTGTAACTCCTAATGATCTATCTAAAACTCCCGAGGACCTATCTATAAACTCGTGATGACCTATCTATAAACTCTCAAGGACTATCTTGGAACTTAAGTAAAAAGACTAAAACTTAGAAAATTCATAGAAAATTCATCCTAACTCCAAATAGGTTGAAACCAATTTTGTTTGTTTCATAAAAATGTGCTCTACAATCTAGTAACTTCAAAAGGTGGGGAACTTTTACCCAAAATAGCAGTTTAATCATAAAAATTCCTAAAGGCATACTACCTACTACGTACTTCAACATTTAATAACTTTCTCATGCTTATCTAAAAATAGAAATAATTTCACCTAAATTCATTTAGGATCCAACACTAGTTGTATGAACATCATGTAATTTTTAGCATATTTTATTTTTTGATGTTATTTAGAGTTATTTGAATCGTGCATTTAAATTTATTAGACGAAGAACCGATAGTCAATGAAGAACTTGTTCTAGATCAAGGAGAAGTTGAGGAGATTGCTGAGCAAGGTAAGCACCTATTCATCCCTCCTTTGAACATATTGTACCCTATATATTTTGCAAATACTTTATTATTTATAGAGTTGCATGTGATGATTTATAAATATGGGTACGGTAGAGTTATCCCAATTGCTGCATTTCCCACCTTATTAAGTTGATCCTCTTACTCTTGTATCCCTAGGATTTGGGGTAGATTATGTTCAAGCACAAATTGGGTATATTAAAGCTATTATTATAGCTATTGCTTAGCCATACTTAGAAATTACGATGGTTACAACAACATAATAATCACCTTTCAAAGTGGCTATCTTAAAGTGTTATACAAAGGGATTTCCTTTGTTATCTATAAGGATGAAAGCTGAAAATGGGTTATTCTAAGACTTGGGTGACAAGTGGTGTCGGTGAATCACCGAGCAGTTCACCAAAGGGGGTACCCGAGGTGGTGATTAGATGTGCGTAAGGGAAGCGCAGTGCCATCGAACCTGATGGTTGACTCTAGTATACAAGAGCTAAGATTTATACTGGTTTGGGTCTTTTGGATAATAATAACCTTACGTTCAGTGTTTTAGATGTCTAATATGGTGGATGAGCTTACAATACGACACAATTAAGCTATAGAGGCTTAAGGCATCGAAAGCAAGATGAATAACTTGAGATTGGATGCCTCTGGGGTGCCTCGTCTCCTTTATATACTTAGGAGGTGAGCCTAATGACCCAAGACTCTACCCCGAGTCGATTTAAGATTGCCTACCAAACTTAGGTGCTAATTCCCAAATTACATGGATTCTGGTATAAACAAATCTCTACATACTATACCCACAGTTTAGTTACCCGATAAGACTCAACCTACCTTATCAGAACCAAACCCTCCTCTATGGGCCATACCGGACTATAATGCTAGACTTGGCCAGCTCTCGGTCCAGACTAATAAGCCCAATCATGAGATAAATGGGGGTTACATCCCCGAGCTCTTCTTAGCTTGGTTGAAAATCTTCGACTGAACAAGCTCGAAGGAGCTCTTCTTTAATCTGAACCTTTATACTTCTGCTAAAGTCTAATGATCTTGTTAACGGCAAAATTTGGTAAGACCCAAGCCCAACATAGTTTCGGCACGGTCAATGAAAGTAAAGGAGTCCGGTCAAAGCACGATCAATGAAGCCTGTCCGCAATGCACACCTGTGACCGAATAAAGATACAAAGAAGCCGATAAAGGAAAGGATAGATTTTGCTATGAAGATAAAGATGGAATCGGTTGCAGTCATATTCGCATAGGACGGCAAGTCTCCGGACTATAAATATGTAAATTTTAGATTAGAATAGACATCAATCAATCAATCAACAGATCAAACAACTCTCGGCGCATCGCCAAACTTGCCATCGGCGAGTTCTTGCTCTCCCGCGGGGCTGCATCGCTTCGATCTCCGGTGAGGGGTAAGTTCCGCCAAACATGTATTGATTAGTAGATCTAAGACTTCATCGGTTAGGTTCGACATCTTAGTCTATGTATCGATCATGCTGTATCAGATGCGTGGTTTAGATCAAATATTTTAGTCTAAGGCTTCATCGGTTGAGTTCGACATCTTAGTCTGTGTGTTTGATTAACATCGCGTATCGTTCATCTGGATGAAGTGTGCTCTGATATATTTAGTACTATAATTTGCTGTGACTTAGCGACTGTCTTGGTTTGGTCCAATCTTGCGGTTATAGCGAATGATAATGCGACACAGATTGGACATGTTGAGGCCAGATTCTATCGGAGTATAAGCCGATAGGTTATCGTTCTGCATGTTTTCATCTCATCGTTGTATCGGGCATCGGAATCGGGCGATACACATCGGCCTAGTGTTATTACATGTCTTGCTTTTACATCCCGATATCGATTCTAGCATTACTTTCAGGCGATTTTACAGATTGGATGATTCAGGCCGATACTATTGTCCTGATAGATCTTCACATTGGATTTATTTTCATGCCATACATCCGATATGTCAGGTCATGCGGTTTGTACCATGTTATTACTATGTCTTATTTATCTTATTTAAATGTACGTCCTGATGCACACCAAGACCATCGGCTCAATAGTCGATAGGCGTTACTACTAACGTTTTTCTTGTCTATCTTATCAGTTGCAGGATCAAACTGATTGACACGCCACGAACCACAAATTTAGGACCTGCACTAGAGTTAAGCAGATCTCTCAGGCCACGCGTGTGACCAAAAACTTCACCACACGCTTTTTGGTATGCCCAGTGGGACACATCTTCAACGACACTTCCCGCCATGGCGGGAGAATTCGATAACAGCAACATCATCCAAGTCACCATGGAGGCACTGAATGAGGAACAAAGGGAAGAGGTGCAGAAGCACGTTGATGACTACCGGAAGATGTGCCTCGAATCCTTCGGCATGACCAGATCGGGACCTATCCAGAAAACTCAATTGCCGAAGCCCACCATCACTGGAGAATCTAGTCAGCGGCCCGACAGCCCCCATGTCAACTTTCAAGAAGCCGTTGACCGCGTAGTCAACCACGCCCTCATCAACCAGTCGGGGGTTCTAGTCAATACTCTCCACGGGTTGATCAAGAAGACCGTCGAGGGTACTGTGGCTTAGGAGCCACTGTGGGGCCCGACATACTTCCCGGTCAACCACCCTCAGGCGCCCCAGCCTCCATAGCCTCCTCGGCCGGCTCAACCACCAACTCCTATTCGACAAGGGCAGATGAGGCATGAAGCTCCACAGATCACCTACGGCATCGAGAGGAACATGCTGCCTGACCTCGTGCCGCCAAGGGGGGCATCCAATGGTATCCCTCAGGGGTACCACCAGGCTACGTACTTTGAAGGATAGCCCTACGCCCACGGGGAGCAGTATCACTACAACGCTCCTCGACCCGATCAGTACCCTCAGGCACCCACGTCTGGTCGGTACCCCATACCAAACCAGCAAGAAGAAGACTGGGTGAACCGCATTGCCGAGGTCATCCACGACCAGTTTGGTCTGAAGCCTAAGGACCAAACTTACATGTATCGGAGGCCATACCCGGAGTGGTTTGATCGGGTGCCGCTGCCCAACCGATACAAGGTACCCGACTTCTCCAAGTTCTCGGGGCAAGACTCAATCTCCACGATCGAGCACGTGAGCCGTTTTCTCGCCCAGTGCGGGGAGGCATCGGCCGATGAGGTCCTCAGGGTTCGATTCTTCCCGTTATCACTATCGAGATCGGCCTTTGCTTAGTTTTCTTCACTGCCGCCGAATTCCATCAGAGGGTGGGCGGACCTTGAGAAGCAGTTCCACAAGTATTTCTTCACCGGCATGCACGAGATGAACTTGACGGACCTCACAGCGGTTCGGCAGAGGATGGATGAGTCGGTGCAAGATTACGTCCAGAGGTTCCGAGACATGCGCAGCAGATGCTACAGTCTGAGTCTCAGTGACACCCAATTGGCTGAGCTAGCATTTCAGGGGTTGCTAAACCCAATCAAGGAAAGATTTTCCTCTCAGGAGTTTGAATGCTTATCACACCTGGTGCAGTGGGTATCGGCACACGAGAGCCGATTCCAAGAAGCCCAGAGGGAAAAATTCTAGAAGAAGATTGCGTACACCCAGGCGTACTCATCGGAGTCTAAAGAACATGCTGGATCCGATGCCGAAGTGGGACTCGCTGAGTGGTCCAAAAACAAGAAGCCTGTTGCTTGTCCCTGGGTGAAGGCATCGGACAAAGAAGAGAAGTATGATTTTGAGATCAACAAGGCAAACAGAATTTTTGACTTGTTGCTGAAAGAAAAACAAATCCAGCTGCCGCCCAACCACGTGATCCCGTCGGTCAATGAGCTGAAGAAGAGGAAGTACTGCAAGTGACACAATTCTCCGTCACACCACACCAATGAATGCAAGGTGTTCAGGCAGCAAATCCAATCAGTCGTCGAGCAAGGCCGAATCAAGTTCGATGACAGGAAGAGGTCGATGAGGAGCCATGGTGTATACCATGGGGATGATGAGTGATTATGTTAACGGCAAAATTTGGTAAGGCCCAGGCCCAATGCAGTTTCGGCACAATTAAGGGAAATCAAAAAGTCCGGTCAAAGCACGGTCAATGAAGCCCAACTGCAATACGCACGTGTGATCGGATAAGGATACGAAGAAGCCAGTATAAAGGAAGATAGATCTTGTTACGGAGATAAAGATAAACTAGTTATAGTCGTAACCATGTAGGATGTCTGGACTATAAATATGTAACGTTTAGGCTTAGTTTACAATCAGAACAATCAACCAAAACAATCTCTTGGCGCATCGCCAAACTTGCCACCGGCGAGTCCTTGCTCTCTCGCGGGGCTGCATCGCTTCGATCTCCGGCGAGAGGTAAGTTCCGCCAAACATGTATTGATTAGTAGATCTAAGGCTTCATCGGTTAAGTCCGACATCTTAGTTTATGTATCAATCATGTTGTATCAGATGCGTCGTTCAGATTCAAATGCATTAATTAGAGGCTTCATCGTTTAAGTTCGATATCTCGGTTTGTGTGTTTGATTTGTGTCATGTATCGTTCATCTGGGAGAAATATATTCTGGTTTGTTCAGCATTATGACTTGTTATGGCTTTGCAACTGTCTTGGTTTGGTCCAATC
>KE372368.1:1065954-1094399 GCA_000418225.1 Zizania latifolia
AGGAGTTTGTATAGACTTGCAACGAGTGAATATTTAAACACAGCCTTGTGCTGAGCATCTTGAAACCACTCGCAAGTTCGATACAAGAGATCGAAAGATTTTTGTTTTTCCGCTGTGTTTTTGTTTTTGCGCCCATTCACCCCCCCTCTGGTCGCTAGTTTTGGTCCTACAACCGCAAAGACAGGAAGAATGTGAATGTCACCATAGGCGAGGCCTCTGTTTTAGGAGGGTACAGTAACCCCCTATTAATTTCTCAGCAAGTCAATCTATTGATTGGTGGGTTGATACTGGTGCAAATGTTCATGTGTGTTCTGATCTTTCCTTGTTTTCTTCTTACCAGGCAGCCAGGGCTTCCTCCGTCGTAATGGGAAACGGCTCGCGTGCTTCTGTTCTTGGTGTTGGTACGGTGGCTCTGAAGCTTGCTTCAGGAAAAACCGTCAATTGAAGAATGTACAACATGTGCCAACAATAAGCATGAACATAATTAGTGGTTCTCTCTTATGCAGGGATGGTTATAAGCTAGTTTTTGAGTCAAATAAAATTGTAATGTCTAAGTTTGGTTCTTTTGTGGGAAAAGGCTATGAGAGCGGAGGCTTGTTCTGCCTAAGTACCTTGCAGTCTTGTCAAAATAATCAAAATATTGCTACTGGTTTGAATAAATGTTTGGCTGATATTTGGCATTCTCATTTCTGCCATATTGGATTTGATAGTATTGCCAAAATGTCTAGATTAGAATTAATTCCAAAATGTGAAATAGTCAAAGGATTTAAGTGCCATTCTTGTGTGCAAGCAAAACAACCTCGAAAACCTTTCAAGAGATTAGAGGTTGAAAAGAATTTTGCACCATTAGATTTAATCCATTCTGATTTGTGTGAGATAAATGCAGTTTTGACAAAAGGAGGAAAAATATATTTTCTTACATTTATAGATGATGCAACACGTTTCTGTTATGTTTACTTGCTGAAAACAAAAGATGAAGCTTTGAACTACTTCAAAACTTATAAGGCTAAGGTTGAGAACCAATTAGAAAGGAAAATAAAAAGACTAAGGGATGATCGTGGAGGAGAGTACACCTCAAATGATTTCTTCAACTTCTATGCTGAGCATGGTATAATCAATGAAGTTACTCCACCATACTCATCTCAATCAAATGGGATAGCCGAGAGAAAAAACTAGACACTAACAGACTTGGTGAATGCCATGTTAGAGAGGGCTGGTATGGCCAAGGTATGGTGGAGGAAAGCTATATTAATAGCAAACTTCATCCTAAATAGAGTAATCACCAAATAGCGTGAGATTACTCTATATGAGGGATGGAAAGGGAGAAAACCCAATGTCAATTTTCTGTGAACCTGGGGATGTTTGGCAAAAGTCAATATACCAGTGCAGAAAAAGAGAAAACTTGGAACAAAGATGGTCGACTGTGTTTTCCTTGGATATGCTCTCAACAGTCCTACATATAGGTTTTTAGTAGTAAAATCTGAAACTTCTGAGATTATTGTCAACACAATAATGGAATCAAAAGATGCTTTATTTTTTAAGATATTTTTCCTTTGAGACCAGCAGGCAGTACTTATGTAAATGAGAATAGTGAGTTTGTGAACAAAAATAATTTAGATCATGTTCTTGAACCATTGAATAACACACTACCAGTAGAGAATGAACCTGAGGAGGACAACAATATAGTCATGGATGATCCTCGTAGGAGTAAGAGACAAAGGATTGAAAAATCTTTTAGTGATGACTTTATTGTATACCTTATAGATGATGTGCCAAAAACTCTTTCAGAGGCTTATGCATTACCTAATGCTGAGTATTGGAAAGAGGCAGTCCGTAGTGAAATGGACACCATCATGTCTAATGGAGATTTGATAGTATTGCCAGAATGTCTAGATTAGAATTAATTCCAAAATGTGAAATAGTCAAAGGATCTAAGTGCCAATCTTGTGTGCAAGCAAAACAACCTCGAAAACCTTTCAAGAGATTAGAGGTTGAAAAGAATTTTGCACCATTAGATTTAATCCATTCTGATTTGTGTGAGATAAATGGAGTTTTGACAAAAGGAGGAAAAAGATATTTTCTTACATTTATAGATGATGCAACATGTTTCTGTTATGTTTACTTGCTGAAAACAAAAGATGACTCTTTGTACTACTTCAAAACTTATAAGGCTAAGGTTGAGAACCAATTAGAAAGGAAAATAAATAGACTAAGGGATGATCGTGGAGGAGAGTACACCTCAAACGATTTCTTGAACTTTTGTGCTGAGCATGGTATAATCAATGAAGTTACTCCACCATACTCACCTCAATCAAATGGGGTAGCCGAAAGAAAAAACTAGGCACTAACAGACTTGGTGAATGCCATGTTAGAGAGGGCTGGTATGGCCAAGGTATGGTGGAGGAAAGATATATTAACAGCAAACTTCGCCCTAAATAGAGTAATCACCAAAAAGCATGAGATTACTCTATATGAGGGATGAAAAGGGAGAAAACCCAATGTCAATTTTCTGTGAACCCGGGGATGTTTGGCAAAAGTCAATATACCAGTGCAGAAAAAGTGAAAACTTGGACCCAAGACGGTCGACTGTGTTTTCCTTGGATATGCTCTCAACAATCCTGCATATAGGTTTTTAGTAGTAAAATCTGAAACTTCTGAGATTATTGTCAACACAATAATGGAATCAAAAGATGCTTCATTTTTTAGGATATTTTTCCTACGAGACCAGCAGGCAGTACTTATGTAAATGAGAATAGTGAGTTTGTGAATAGAAATAATTTAGATCATGTTCTTGAACCATTGAATAACACACTACCAGTAGAGAATGAACCTAAGGAGGACAACAATATAGTCATGGATGATCCTCGTATGAGTAAGAGACAAGTGATTGAAAAATCTTTTAGTGATGACTTTATTGTATACCTTATAGATGATATGCCAAAAACTCTTTCAGAGGCTTATGCATTACCTAATGCTGAGTATTGGAAAGAGACAGTCCGTAGTGAAATGGATACCATCATGTCTAATGGAACATGGGAGATCACAGATCGTCCACATGGGTGCAAACCTATTGGATGTAAGTGGGTGTTCAAAAAGAAAATAAGGCCTGATGGTACTATTGAGAAATACAAGGCAAGATTTGTGGCCAAGGGTTTTACCCAGAAAGAAGAAGAGGATTATTTTGATACATATTCTCCTGTTGCCAGATTAACCACAATTAGAATGCTCATAGCATTGGCTTCTTCCCATGGTCTACTCATCCATCAAATGGATGTAAAGACATTTTTTCTTAATGGAGAGTTGGAGGAAGAAATTTATATGGAGCAACCTAGTGGTTTTGTGATTTCTGGGCAAGAGGATAAAGTATGCAAATTATTAAAATCCTTATATGGCCTAAAGCAAGCTCCTAAACAGTGCATGAAAAATTTGATAAAACTCTAACATCAGCTAATTTTGCTGTTAATGAGGCAAACAAGTGTGTATATTATCATTATTTTGGGGGTGATGGAGTGATTTTATGCCTTTATGTTGATGACATACTAATATTTGGAACAAACACTACCGTAGTTAACGAGGTTAAATCTTTCTTGTCTCGATGTTTTGACATGAAAGACCTGGGAGATGCAGATGTTTTTCCGAATATTAAGCTGTTCAAGAATAATAATGGGATTACTTTGAGTCAAGCCCATTATGCTGAAAAGATATTAAGTCATTTTGGCTTTGAGAACAACAAAATTTCTCTAACCCCGTATGATGCTAGCATAAAGCTTCGAAAGAAATAAGGTTCAGGAATAGACCAATTAAGATGCTCACAAATTATTGGATCCCTGATGTAGCTTGCTAGAGCTACATGACCCGACATTTCTTTTGCTGTGAGCAAATTAAGTCGGTTCACCTCCAATCCAGGACATGATTATTGGGAAGCGCTTGAAACAGTGTTGCGGTATTTGTGAGGCACAACCTCTTATAGAATTCACTACACTGGTTATCCATCTGTACTAGAAGGATATAGTGATTCCAATTAGATCTCAGATGCTGATGAGATCAAAGCTACAAGTGGTTATGTGTTTACCTTAGCCGGTGCAGCAGTTTCATGGAGGTCTTGTAAATAGACCATATTGACACGCTAACCATGGAGGCTAAACTTGTAGCATTAGACACAGCCTCTGTCGAAGCCGAGTGGCTTAGAGAGCTTCTGTTGGACTTGCCTTTGGTTGAGAAACCAATACCTGCAACCCTCATGTATTGTAATAACCAAACCATGTTAACAAAGGTTATGAGTACTAAGGATAACATGAAGTCCTCTAGACACGTGAAGCGTAGGCTTAAATCTGTTAGGAAGATGAAAAACTCTGGAGTAATCACAGTGAATTATGTTCAACCGAGAAGAACCTAGCATATCCTTTCGCAAAAGGTATAGCACGGAAAGCGATTTTCGCTGCTTCTTTGGACATGGGTATGAGGCCCATATAATTTTCATCACAATGGTAACCCATGTCTTACTGATCGAAGATTCCGTGAATTAGATAATGCGAAAAATAAGTTGTTGATGAAAAATGAGAGTACATATATTCATACTTTTACCTATGTCCTGTAAATAACGTGCTCTCAACTGTATGGAACATTGGCTTAAAGCTTTAATGTATTCTAGTGTCCAATGAGGAAAACATGTATCGGCCTACAGGATACCTATAATAAATACACCTACTTGAGCCTAACTGTGAGGTCACAGTTCATGATAATATGGCATTCTCAAGAAGGCTCATGAGCAGATCAGGGAGCATGACCATGAAAGCTCCGTTAAGATGTAGTCTATTGGCAGCCTAGTATTAGTTGGATTGTCAAGTACAGTCTTATCACAAAAATCTATGAATTCGAGGCTTAATCCATTCATCAGATATGAAAAGATGAATCTTGCCAATCTAGGTGCAAGTTCAACCCGAATGGGACTTTCACCAAAAAGCTGGTATATGAACAATAGCTCAATGCAGTGGTCTTATAATCATCTTTCTTTCTAATTGCTTTGGAATTGGTGGGGATTGTTGAAAATTGGCCCATGAAATGGCCCAATTATCTAATTCCAAAGCATGTGTACATGATTAGTACCATATTGTCTATTTAGTGAGATAGAGACCCACTTATAAGGTAGAGTTATCTATATTTATTAAATAGAGAAAACTCATGGAGAATTGGCTAAAGGCACACACACGCACGTGCATATTCACGTATTTTTCACGTGAGATACCGTGTGACTTACGACAGTGTGCATAGTAGCAGAATAACGCCAAGTCAATCTAAATTTCTTAGACTTTCATGTATACATTATCTGTATCTAAATGCACTGTTTTAATGTGATTAAAACTGAAATTTGAATAGCCATTAAGCGCCGTAATAAATGTTTCAGTTACTAGGCATTTGAATGCTAGATTTAAAATTTCCGTTACTAGTATTTGTGGCTAAATTTATATGACATAAATTCTGGCAGTTACCAGTAATAATTTCATAAATTTATTCTGGCCATGGTTGTCTACAAAAGGACTGGAGACGTCTAGTCTAAAGGGCTTTTTCCCCATTCTTCCGTTCTCAATCTTTGCTCCACTGCTCTGAGCTTGTTGTGCTACCGAGACTTCATCGGTCTTCTATTCGGCGTGCACTGGATTGAAGGAGAGTGGGATCTCCGAACCTTTACCGCAGAGAACACGTGCACGGGGCGGCAATCATGTTTCTGGGCAGCGCTTGTGCGCAACCGCTCGTGGGAACCTCGACATCGACTACTTCCTCTACGCGCTGCCTGGTACTACTTTCACCATTCTGTAAGTAGTTCACATGTGTTTTAGTATCATGTGTTTCTTGAAGTACATGAAATGCCTGCTAGCGTTTCTTTTTGCGCCATTGTTCATCTATGAGTTTTTCCTCCTAGTAAAATTTAGAATTAAAATATTGCACATATTTCTAACAGAGAACCTGTGGGACGATGCATGCTCGGCACTGGCAGACAAGATGAAGGGAAAGTCAGCGGAGGAGATCCACAAAATCTTCAATATTAAGAATGACTACACACCGGAGGAAGAGGCGGAGGTCAGGAGGGACAACGCTTGGGCCTTCGAGGATTATTGAAGGGAGAATTCTGACCAGAAGAAATAAAGAAATCTCGGTGCCTTTCAAACATTGAGTAGGCCGACAGATTAGTTTTGAAGACTGAAAACTTGCAAACTGGTATACAATAAAGCATTTCATGCGCCAAAGTTTTGGTGGGTGATGTTCTCTTTTGTGGTTCGTTTCAGCACATTCTGGTGTGCTCCATGATTGCACATTGTGTTCAGTTCGAATCTGGGATAGATTATCATGCTTATTTCAAACATCTTGCTCACTGCTCCATTACATTGTGAGCTGTCCTTGCCTGCTTCTTTGCTGTGAATTGTGACCCTCTCATGTGAAGTTGCTTGGTTAGTGTATGAATTATGATACACCGGCTAAATGTGTTCATGTTAGTTCCTGTTGCTGTTCTTGTTTACTTGAAATTCCCACCTCCAGTTTGAGGCCTAGTTCATAGGCTTCAGATGGATGAGTAGGTGAATGCTGAAGATTAGGGTATAAATTAAGCTACCATTCTGCAAGTTTTGGCGTGTGGAGGTATTGTTAAGACTGCTTCATATCAGTACAAATTGGTGTGTGGATTGCATATGTATAATCGAGTTAATTAATTAGTAGTAGTTCATATCTAAATTATGTTTTAAAGGATTACTGCGAAATTTTTTGCTAAGTCAGACAAAGCTGTTTCTGTTTGCATGCTTCAATTTATTGTGTTTTGCGAATTTTTGTATTTTTTTGTTGCTTGATCAGTGTTTGGTATCCTGGACGCAAGTAGTGTTTGTTTAGTGGCCAGTCTTAGTGTGAGAATTTTAAACTTCGGATCGCCCCGTCTTTGCCATATCATCTTGTAAGGTTGTGAGTATGCATTTTATATGAAAAGCTTGATGTATCAGCTTTTTCAAAACAGCTCCCCCACCAACCTAGATTTTTGAAATGCATCTGATTTTTCATTTTCTATCCTAGATTTTACAGATTCTCAGCTCAAAGTTGAATGATAATTACTCGCCATACCATTCATTAGTGGTATACCAGTTTATTTCTTTTTCTTCTATCTTATACCAAACAATTTTGTAGCATTTTCATAGCTCACAACTCACAATAGCTTTTTAATATACAGTTCAATCAAACACACCCTAAAGGTTGTATGGTGCCTTCGAATCTATGATTGCCATGTCTTTGCCATATCATCTTGTTAGGTTGTGAGCATACATTTTATATGAAAAGCTTGATGTATTAGCTTTTTCAACTAGCTTTTTTGTCAGAAAGCTAAAAGTTGAACCAATGAGCCCCCCACCAACCCAGATTTTTGAAACGCGTATAAGTTTTTATTTTTAACCCTAGATTTTATAGATTCCTAGCTCAAAGTTAAATGATAATTATCCACCATACCATTCATTAGTGACATACCGGTCCATTTCGTTTTCTTCTATCTTATACCAATCAACTTTATAGCTTTTTCCTAACTCACAACTCACACTAGCTTTTCAATATACAGCTCAAGCAAACACACCCTAAAGGGTTGTGTGGTGCCGTCGAATCTATGATTGCGAATGCTGCTTGTGCAAGGGTGTGAATGGCATGATCAGCTGATGCATAAAGATGTCAAAAAACATCTGTTACTGAGTGTAGTATAGATATTCCAACGATGAAAAATCACATATAAAAATGATATAGACCCAAGATGTAGGAAAATATGTGCTTCGTTATTTCTGTTTGCGTGTTTGTGATGTGTGTTTATACTGAGGAGAGAACCACCCAATTTATAGGTAAAACCCTTAAAAGAAAGTATGATCTCAAATGAAACAATCCCTACTGAAGGAAAATAAGATCGATACGTGTCCACTTAATTCCATATATTGTCGGTTTTCTGTTCATGTCACTGGCTACCATATATATACAAGTTTCCTGACAGAGATTTAATGATGATGTACCGTATGGATTGTGAATTCTTGCAAAGGCACATGTCTGCACTCTCTTGATACTTCAAGAATAAATTCAGGACAATAATTAAGAACTTGCCATTTAAAGTTCGAATTTTGGAAATGTGAGCTTGAGGTCGCAATATATCTTGACACTTTGGATGTTAAAGTGAAATTCAACTTCCATGTACGTGCTATGTAGATCAACTGAAGATCAAGATTTCGATGGTACCAAAATCCCTCAAAAAGCAAGATAGTTTCTCACTCAAGTGCGAAGCTGAAGTTTACCACTCAAGTAGTCAAGCATGCTTATTATCTGTGACATTATCAGACATGCCAATAATCAAACATCTGATCGATGAGAAAGTCATTAGAGGAACCTGTTAGCAACCAACTGCTCACAGAATCAATCACAGAATGCAGCAAGGAAAACAAAGAACAGAACTCTCGCGCTTGAAGCCCCAAGCCGAGCCGCCACCTGGTTTCTCCTATTTTCATCTATCGATGCCCTTACATGAACTCTTGGTCTGTTTTAAGTACTCACGCCAACACATCCCAACAGCCAACACACACAACCCATTACAAGGCCCACAACTACCACGTTGGTCCTTAACACATGTCCAGCAAGGTGCAGTTAGGTTCCTGACATCCTCCCCTCCCTGAATTTTGGCTTGTCCCCAAGCCAAGGAATCAGTGAATGTTTCTTGCATCTCATTGAAAGCCTTCCCTGAAGCGTCTTCAACGTGCCATTAGTGAACAGGTGCGAACTCGCTAGGTGATGTGAAAAGAATTCAACTACTCTCCGATTCTCCTGCATATTGGTATTTGGACTTGTCTTGAAAGCTTGGACCATGTTAGGGAGTTTCATGCCATCTTGGATAAAGAACACAGGCATATTGTTCCCAATAGGGTATAAATTGCCCTCTCTAATGTAGAACTTCACAGCAAGGCAACGAGGATCCTTCAAAGTCTCAGGGCTTCCACGCTCATGCACGACAGTGAAGAACTGAATGATAACTGGGGACTGAACACCAGGAACACGGAGAATTTCAGCGCATGTGAGGAGAGAAATATCATGAGTAACCTCAAGGATTTGTTCAAGCTTCTGCTCATGCTTAACAGAAAACTGCAGCACAATATGCGGCATAGAACCTGGATGCTCCTTGTTGTTGATTCCCTTCTGGCCAAACTGCACAGACCGAACCTTGCAGAGCTTGAACTTAGCATACAGACACCTATAGTGCTCACCAGTTTTGGGGATGGAAATGACATCCATGAAAGTTGCTGGGCATGTCTTGTCAGTTCTGACCTTGCCGTAGACTAAGACATGGCGCCACATGAGAATCCCATTCACCTCACAGTATGTCAGTGCATGCTTGAGCCTGTTGCTGATAATGAGTAACAGCGACAGGCACTCCCTGGACGTGTGAGGACCAAAAGATGGCACTCCCTGCTCCTGGAAGAAGACCTGGCCGGCGAGAATCTTCAGCCTGAGGTTCCAAGGCAGTGGTTCATACACTGCTCCTCCTAAAAAAATTGCCATTCCATTAAGCTTTTGTTGCAGTGATGGATTACTGCCAATCCCAATTCTTCCTTTAATTCTGATAAGTCCATTCTTAAATGTATATTCAGGTCTAGCATTTGAATCAATAAAAAGTTTAAACATAAGTTGTATTGTATATGAGTCATTCCGCTAGCCTTGATGTGTCTCTTCTAACCACTGTGGCTGGCAGGTTGAGATAGCGTTCATTTCAGACTCTTTGTTATGTCCAAATCTTGATAAGGCATCAACTACAACTACACCAATATTTTCTTTGATTGTCTTCAAGGAAAATAACCCATCATTTGAATTGCTTATAGCTTGAGCACTCCATTCTACAATGAAATTTTTGGCCCCTCATCAAACCCTCTTAAAACCTTCTTTTGCTGAATAAACGCAGGCACCTCACCTTTCAAGCCACTAAATATGCCTGGAAACTCCCCAACAATTTATCCACCCCTACTATTGCAATTTCTTTAGGGTTTGAAGGCAATTCCAGTACAACGTCAGAGTCTCCAACAGTTATAAGTATGTTCTTAGCAGTGTAGAGTTTGCTATCTGCACTTACAGTGTGGGGATCAACTCTTCCGTGAAGGAATGAATTGAAATGGGTTATATCCAGAGAATGGTACTATTTGCAGTGAACTAGCAGTAGCTGTGTGTCCTCCAACTTGGCAAACGGTAGAGGGATCAGCACTGGGAAGCCATCCACAACCCATCTCTCGAGCACTGGCGGTGGCGTGGAGAGCTCATGGCTTCCCTTGTCACTGCCGACGTGGCCGATCTCTGACCAGGTGTTGAACATGTGCCAGAAGGTGTATCCGTCGATGACGCCATGGTTCAGCGACATGGCGATTAAGATGCCGTCGGAGAGCTCGGTAGGGGAGCACCTGAGGCTCTGGCGCCAGCACCCTGGACGTGGGCGATGGGGAAACCGGCGCGGGAGCCAGAGGGGGCGAAGCCACGCTCGGCAGCGCGGCGAGGTCACGGGCGGCGCAGTGGATGACGCGCGGATGCCAGCGCGCTGAGGCCGGAGACGCCGCGGATGCGTCGGGGTGCGCAGGCGCAGTGGGCGGAGGCACGGAGGGGAAGCCTGCGCTGGTGGAGGGGGCTGGCGGAGGGGCTCGCGGAGCGGGCGGAGGCGCCGAGGTCGCGGAGCGGAGACTCGATACGTACGACCTCCCGGTGGTGTTGGGCGGTGAGGGACAGCCTGCAACTGCAGCGAGGGAGGAGGCAGATGCGGTGGTGACGGCGGTGGAGGCGAGGCGGCCCCGATGTTGGACGCGGAGGCGATTGGCGCCATGGAAGAGACGACGCCACCGAAGGAGATGATGCTAGTGGGTGGCGAAGTGGTTGATGCCGCCGGCAAACTTGGATCTACCATCTTCTTCGTCTTCGGTAGCCTAAGCTCTATCATCAACCTCATGGCCTGAAGATCAGCACGGTTCTTCTTCTCCAATTCCTCAGCTTCGTCCATCTTCTTCAATAGTAGATCGAGTTTGGCTTTCATCTCCAACGAAGCTCTGATACCAAGTTGTTAGCGACTAACTGCTCGCAGAATCAATCACAGAATGCGGCAAGGAAAACAAAGAACAGAACTCTCGCGCTTGAAGCCCCAAGCCGAGCCGCCACCTGGTTTCTCCTATTTTCATCGATCGATGCCCTTACATAAACTCTTGGTTTGTCTTAAGTACTCATGCCAACACATCCCAACAGCCAACACACACAACCCATTACAAGGCCCACAACTAACACGTTGGTCCTTAACACATGTCTAGCAAGGTGCAGTTAGGTTCCTGACAGAACCGTAGCAACAAGGTTGACAAAAAATATCATTATCATCGGTAAGATTTAGTGGTTAGCGAACTGGTTACGGTAAAACTGAAGTTTACCGGTTATGTGAATTTGACAGAACCAAAACAAGAGCTCCAGGGACAAAACCAAACGCCAGCATATGCGAGAATGGAAGAGAAGTACGTCACATGAGCTAGGATGACCGCAGGACTAGCACACCGGCGTCCACTTCTCGCCGTGCATGGTGATGATGAGGCCCGGCTGCACCCTCCTCGCTCGCTGGCGGAAGACTACACCCCACCCTCCGTGCTCAGCCCTAGACGCACCTAGCTGCTCTCCGCACTCTTCGTGGTGGCGGCTTGTCCCCATCGACATTGCTCATAGCCAGAGGCCTACTCCCAACTTATGCGCTCGCCAGCAGCAACCTCTAGGCGAGTGGGCGCCTTTCCTGGGAAGGCTGGTTGGTTTGCTTCGCCCCATGCTTACTTACTGCTCGTGGTGCGTCTGGTTCCCATGCTCTGCAGTTTTCGTGCAGTTGGTGGTGTATGTCCTAAGTTCTGACTAGTAGTTTTGCTCCTTCCTTGTGTGTGTTTAAAGGTGAATCTACTAGCTTGATTACATCATGAAGAAGTATGTAGTTGGAATATATTATAAAAATATAGAAGAGTATGATATGGAGAGTGTAATATGGATGGTCTATTAGAGTGTGATAAAATAAAAAGGAGAAATCTTTTTAGATGAGCATCTAAATTAAAATATATATGTCCAAATTTGGATGACCAGCTAGAATACTCTAAGTGTCATGACTATTCTAAATGAGTCTTTTTAGAAATAGAGGAACCTCGCGCCACCATCGAGGAGGTGGGATGAGTTCGAAGCTTCAGGTAAACCGGCATTAGGGCGCGTAGTGGCAACTAGCAAGTAGTCAGGTGTTGGATTTGGAGGTCAGCGAGCCAGAGACGGCTGATCTTGAACACGCCAATGGCAAGGTGTGGCCATCTGTGAGGATTTGAGAGCTAGTCGAGTGTCGGTCCCGTTTGGTTAGGTTGGTTTGAGGGGTTTAGGGGGAAGTATCCAAAAGATATCCAAATTAATTTTTTTAATAATATAAAAATAGAGGATATGTGTTGTATATGTATCCATACATATCCGATAAATATCATATCCATATCGGATATGATATTGGATATGTGTATGTAAGATTTTGGTCGTATTCATGCTTCGCAGCTCCTCACCAAGGCACTAACCATGCACGTCATCACCGCTATAGGAATAGACGTCAGTGTCGGGTCAAAATGACTATCAGTTGTGGGTTCTGAATCGTCACTAACTAGTCGGAACTGATAGTCGATAGCTATCAGTGGTGGTTCTGAAACCGGCACTGACAACAGTATCAGTTTCGGTTCTAGCCCCAAACCAACACTGATACGCCCATATCAGTGCCAGTTTCAATCACAAACCGACACTGTTGTGTATTTCATGCTTTTTTAATATATAAACCACGCTGTATTAATTCTATATCCAGATACACATATATTCTAAATTCATTTGCATAGCTTACATCATATGACATATATTAACTTAAAATATCATAACACATTTATATAAATGTTTCTATAAGTTTCAAATGTGATATTGTTCTTACAGACTCAAGCACAAGCTAAATTACTCCACATACATAATATTGAGAATCACCGCAGGATACTATCCAAGCTCTTGATATCGCTCTTAGGGAATGCCCCAGTGGAAGGTCTACAACACAAGCTTATGTTTTACAAGTTAGCTTGTGCTGCAGACCATCCACTAGGGCATCGCTAAGAACGATACCAACAGCGTGGATAGTGTCTTGTGGTGATTCTCTCTATCTATAAGCCATAAATTGCCGCGTGTGTTCATCATTGGCATCAAATAATGTGTCATCTCTGTCATGGTCAATTGTAGTGTTGCCGCATGTGTTCTCTTTGACTATTGGCTGATCTTTATGCACACTATCGTCAAGTTCACCGTGTTCTGTCCAGCGGATATATCCTGCTTTGAAACCTCTAAGAATCAAATGTGCATGGATTTGCTCAACGTTTACGAAGTTCTTCTCATTTTTGCAATCGATACAGGGACAACATATGCACTGATCAGCACTACCATTATTTCTATTTCTATAAGACTGAACACTTAGTACAAAACCGTTGACACCATTAATGAACTCGGGCCCACGATCATTGTACATGCATGAGCGGTCCACCTGCATATCATTATAATTAATCTCACATAATTAACTTGCCTGCACATAAAATTGCCGATATTTTTAAAAAAGATCGACAGTGATAGTTTAATTACCTCATATCTTGAACTATCGTTGTTTGCCGGTACTTGTTTCGGCCTAGAGAATCTACCTTCAAAACGTTCATTCCTGCAATATATTAATTTATTAGTGTAGCATTTCATTTTTTATTTTAAAAATATTTCCAAATTTTGTTTTCAATACTCTCCAAAAAGGTTGTGAAAATATATGTTTTGACATAGAGAATCTACGTGCAGAATATTGTGAAGATCAATCATATAATCGTACCATGTATTAAGCCATTAGTTTAGTGCTTTCTTTTTTAATTTAAAAAATAATTTCAATTTTTGATTTTTACACTCGCATGGAAAGGTTATGAAGATTAACCACGAAGAGCAATCCATAAAGCTAAAAGCAATTTTTATAAGATTAAAATTGCATCCATACATTCAATATATTCAATCCATTAAGAATAACTCATGACCTCTATATATTCAACATGCATGTGTACAACCACTAAATCATTACGGCCTTTGTACATTTAACATGTGTACAACCATGGCCTCCATGCATTCAATTCCATGGAGAGCAATTAATATCTACAAGCACTAAATTAACATAGCCTCCATTCATTTCATTCCACGCATTCAATTCCATCCATGAAGAGAAATAAATGTGTGCAAACATATATTCAACATGGCCTCCAAACATTCAATTCGATCCTTCAATCCATTCCACGCATTCAATTCCATCCATGAAGAGAAATAAGAGCAAATACACGATTTAAATGGTAAGAAGAAAATGAATAGCAAAATGGCTTACCAAAATCTTATCTCCACAAATCTTTGGCCTTTGGCTCTGTTTCGCACTGCACTGTTCTGATCTCCTCACTGTCTAGCTTGAACTACTGTTTTATAGCAGTACACATCAGTGTTGGCTCATGGCTACAACTGCCATTGAAACATGCACAATAGTGCCGGTTCTATCCACCAACTGGCACTGTTGCGCATGTTTCAGTGCCGGTTGTAGCTACGAACCAACACTGAAGTATCAGTGTCCGTTTGTGGTTAGAACCGACACTGAAACATACGCAACAGTGCCGGTTCCGTTCAAGTTTGAAAATTTTAATGGCTTCCATTTTTTAAACCAGGAGTGATACAGCTTCAGTGTCGGCTCGGAGATAATCGACACTGATATGACGCTACTTTTAAGTGGTTCTGTGGTAGTACATCCTCTCTTCTCTCAACTCATTGTGCCACATAGCCCACGCTGCCACGCAGCCACGTCACATTCTCATCTTCTCTCAGCTCACTGAGCCACGCGGCCCACGCCATGTCGCCTCTTCCTCAGACTAGGGCAACCTCCTCGGTTTAAATCCACACGGGCCACTATGGGAGGAGCAAATGGATCTAGCTCGTGGGAGTTGATAGCATGGAAGACACATGAATGACATGATGATGTCGAGCACAGCCAGCAGGGAGGACCAGAGGAATGTCCTGTCCAGATTCATTAGCATCCCATGTACATGGATGGAGCCGTGCCACATATAGATCCCTTCAATTAGGCGTGAAGACGATTGTCATAATTTCTATATGTGTATCATATAGTTAAATACATATAAATTTTAGATATAAATATAAATATAATATGATTTTTATCTGATTATATAGGACTTAATGGCTATGTATGCTTTAAGAATCGTGAAAAACTATTTGGCTTGCTTTGCTCTTCGCTCCGGCAGTCATGTTCGTTACGTCGTGTGTATGGCTGTCTCGCCTGGCTACTCACCGCAGCCACCTCAGCCGCTGTCGAATGCCAACTTGACACGCACAAATGACAGTTCCATTAAATGATATTATGATTATGATACTATAAAGTTACATTATTTTTTTAGTGTAAAATAAATTGTCTTCATATCATTTGACCAACATTTTAAAGAACTTAGTTTCATCGCCCTGTTAACTTGAGCATGATGGTTTAAGAGGTTTTACATTCTAAGAAATATATGTGATTGTATTCATTCTAATTTGTATTTGTTCCATAATTATATATGATATTATCTATTTTTATATCCGTATTAGAGTATTTTTATTTCCATTTCTGAATCTATGAAAATATGAAAACAAATATGATATCACTACCATCACCAATCATGTCCCCTTTCTCTAATTTATTAACGCAAATCCATATGTTCTAAAAAAAATCAGATTTAAATCCAATTTTTTTGGCTCCTTTGAACATAGGAATTTTACAGGATTTTCAAAGGAATTTTACAGGATTTTCATAAGAATTAGTTCAATTTCCACAAAAATCCTCGTGGTGTGACATTACTACACGTCAAAATGAGTAACATAGGTATATATAACAGCTCCCATCATAATATGTATTTTCTAATAGACAAATGCAACAAGTCTTTTACATTAGAAGTTTACCGTTCCCTTCCACTCACATTTGGCCATGTGACAAGCGTTTGGCATCGTCCCTAGCTAGTGCATTGCCCTTTTTCTATGGGCCCAATTATTCAAAATATGTGTAATAATTTAATTTCAGATTTTATTATAAAGTAAAACTAAAAAATTCAGAAATTTATGATCTCAAAATTGTATGATTTACTTACGTCTTAATATAACGATTATAAATACAAATATAAATATGTAGGAGAAACAGCTCTCAGTACCTAGTTAATATCAAGGAGACATCATATAGAGTAAGTAATCGATGTCGATGTTCACATCAAGTTGTCCATACACACAAGCGTTGCCTAAAATCTGATTGTCGCTTCTAGGCAGGTGTTTTCTGTGACAACGGTTTAAAAACATGTTCACACAAAGAGGTGTATAGAGCAGTAGACTCATATCAAGCAGGAGAGAGAATAAGCATGATAGTCTAAAGATATCTATCTTTTATGGACAACTGTTGATCAAATCAAAATTGATTTTACTATTAATGAAAATTGATTTTCGTATTAATAGCTATAATTTATGTTACATGGTCGACTCTAGAGCACAAGAGTCAAGGTTTATACTGGTTCAGGCCTCCCGAAGGATAACAACCTTATGTCTAGTGTTTTGGTGTATAATATAATTGTGGATCTTACAATATGACGCAATTAAGCTATGGAGGATTAAAACGTCGAAAGCAAGAAGAATATGGTGGAGCTAGATGGCTAAATAATGTAAAGATCGATAGATAGATGTCTCTGGGGGTGCCTCACCTCCTTTATATATTTAGGAGATGAGCCTAAAAACCCAAGACTCTATCTCGAGTCGTTCTAAGATTGCCTACCAAACTCGGATGCTAAATCCCTAATTACAAGGATTCTGGTACAAATAAATCTCTTGATGCTATATCTGGAATTTGCCTACCCGATAAGGACTCATCCTTCCTTATCGACACTAAACCTCTCTCCATGGGCCGTACCAGACGGTCAATGCTGATCTTGGTCTGCCCTTGGTCCAGACTAATAAGTCCAACCGTGGGGTACCCGGGGGTCATATCCCTAACAGCAGCCCCCATGCTCTTCTTAGCTTGGATGAAGAAATCTTTGACAAAATAAGCTAGGAGGAGCTCTCCTTCAATCTAGAACTTTGACATCTTTTGCTGAACTCCGATGGTATCAAAAAAGCTTTGATCTCCTTCTTTCATGTGAGGTGCACCGTATAGGTGCATCCACATGGTGTAGCCCCCGAGTCTTGAGGTAAATGGAACATTTAGCTTGAGGGTCAAAAAGATAACCTGCAAGAAAATAACCCTTTGGAATTTTACTTGATGATCTTGTCTTTCGTTGGTGTTGAGACTTTGCTGGATAAAAGATCGTGGCCAAGATTTCAAACTTGTGATGATCTCGAGGGTGGTTGATCTCGAGTTTCCAGGTTTGTCGATGTCCAGTCACTCGGACCCTTGATCGCCCTGGCACTTCGAGAGAACAGGACCGATCGGGTTCGTAAGTAATCGAGCACCCTAGTCCCTGGGCACTCTCACCTCCGGTCGAGTGAGACCCTAAGCTTGAGGGTCCTTGGGCGCATGTGAGCCCCCAGGCACGAGGATCTTTAAGCACACACGAGCCCCTAGGTCTAGGGCCCACCAGCACTGGTGATCCCAACCGTGGCGGACTCCGCCTAGCGTGCCCAAAAGGCTGCTTCATTACCACAATAAATGTGCGTTAGTGTGAAACAACCAAAAATATGTTCCATGCCTGACCAAGCCACGCGTGGGCGTGGCCAACCAGCAGAGGAGAGGAACCATTAGGCCACCTCAGTCATTATGGGCGCAACGATCAAGGAGGCGCTTCAATCGTGGCGATTGTACCTTGCTCCTGCGCGATAACCACGGGGGTACTTAAGCTAGTTTTTCCACCACTGAGATGCACACCGCTAGTCTGAATTTCCACCTCCCACAACCGTTTGCTTTCGCTTTCTTCTTCTTCTTCACTCACCCATCTGGCTCCCCGTCGTCTGGGTTGCCACTGTGGTTGCACGGTTTGCTACATAAAAGCTCACCGTTTGTTCCAACTCAAGTCGATGGCTTCTATGAGCCCACTGCCATCCCTAGCCTTGCCGCCCTTGCCATTAGGGTGGGAGAAGTCCGTGATGTCATGGAGCAAACTGCGTGATCTAGAGGCGGCCGGATTCCTTCTAGAGCAAGCGATATTTGGGTGGCGTGTGACGAACGGAGAAGAGTTCATGATACCTAATACCCACGAAATCGTCATGTTCAAGTCCTTCCTTGAGCGTGGGCTTGGCCTACCCGTGCACCCGTTTCTCTGGGGCCTCCTACATCATTACGGGGTCACGCTCAGCCACCTCACCCCTAACTCAATCCTCCATATAGTCGTCTTCATACATCTATGCGAAGCATATCTGGGAGTGGATCCACATTGAAACCTTTTCTGGTACTTCTACATCCTTCGCTCGTCAGTGGGGCCCAAGGTGATTGGTGGGGTCACACTCCAACTTTGCTTCGCCTGGTCTAGTGAGTACCTAAGGATGCCCATCACCTCCTCGAACAAGGAGTGGAAGGCAGAGTAGTTCTACAGGACGAACCACCCATCGGCCCTCGAAGCGGATGTCGGTCTAAAGTCAGAGCCCCTAATGAGCTAGAGCAATCAGGCCTCACCGGCCAACGATAACCAGGTCTAGGAGATGGTGGAGGCAGTGAAGGAGTTTTGGGCGAACGGGTTGTCCGGGATTGGGGTCGCTGCCTGCTTTCTGCTGTGGTGGATATTCTCGCTGTGGCTCTGGGATAAGGCGGCCTACCAGATGATCGGGCCTTTTGACCCGAGAGCCCTAGAGCCCGAGTGGATGTCCCAGCCTAAGGTTGTGAAGCACCTCAATTCTTTTTTTGCCGGGAAGCATTGCTTCCTGGCCAATCTTGGGTTCAAGACGTATTGCGTCTTGAACCCATGACCCCGGGTGAGTCTTTTAACCTTCCATTCTTAGCTTTTGCTGTTCTCTATTTTTTATTTTTGTGCTTGTACTGATGCTTGACCACCCACACGGTGTGATACGCCCTAGCCGTAGGGTAATGCCACATACTTCTCAAAGGCGCTACTCCTTGAGCATCCCTAAGGGGTCGACCCACCTCATCGTCTGCCGATGCGAGGAGGTGGCAGTCCATCCCTTCTGCTCCCAAAGTTGAAGGGGGTTGAACTTGGTGGGACGAGCAAGCAGTCGAAGCCCACCAAAGTCGGGGTGGACGGCATTATGCCCTAAAGTCAACATAGTGACGTTGTACGAGGTATACTATGTTTACCAAACTCCGTCATGTTCCTTGAAATAGATTGTCATTGTGGATCAACAAATACGTGATTTGTTCACGAGACTCATAATGTGACTATTTCTAAATAATCCCTAATCGGATATAGATCATATATGGAACATATATGACTGAGATCGGCATGTATATTGATTGATGATCATGTCTCATGGATCATGGGTATGGAGATACCAACTCAATAACATGGATGTATGTTAGAGAACATATGTTGGATAGACCCACTATGAGACACTGTTAGGATTTCGTGTGTCATCAGTTGGTCTCAGTAGTGTTTATGTAAAGTCCTTAGACCTAAGATCTCCATGGTTCCTAACATGCATAGTGGCTTACTTTGGGACTACCAAACGCTACTCCATAACTGGATAGTTATAAAAGTAGTCATTGGGTCTATCATGAAACATGTAGTGGGATGTGAGTGATCAAGATGGAATTTGCCCCTCCTTAACAGGAGAGCTATCTCTAGTCCCCTCGATGTAATGGATTATGGAAGTGCATGGCCATGCTGATGTGATTAAGGAGTTGATCACAAGTTATAATCTAACATGGAGATCGAGAGAGGATTAAGCTATTGATAGGATGGCACAAATCTCACCTTGTGCTCGATCGATGTCATGTGGCAAAGGGACATGTTCATATGAAACATTACAAGGTTCAGCCGATATGATCTTTACGTATACTTGGGTTAATATGCTTTGCTAGAGGCCGCTGTTAATGGAGTATGGAAAGGAGTTTCTACATGTTAACCAAGCTATACGTGAATCTACAGGGTCACACACTTAAAGGGTTAGAATATTGGATCCGAATAGGATTCGATTTGAGCTCAATTTGGATAGAGATCCAAACGGTTTAGATAGAGATCCGAACAGATCAGATAGGGATCCGAGTAGAGTCCTGGTTAGGCCCGGGAGGGCCTAGGCTAGGATGTCTATATATATGAAGGTGCAGGGCGCAGGGATGCGATGCTTTCGTCTCGCATGTTGATGCGTTTCTCGTGCTAAGTTGTTAGCCACCGAGAGCAAACCCTAGCCACCACCTCTTGAGAGCCTTACCATATCGCCAACTGCCTAGGTGCTACTACACCATCTGCCAATGTTCCCACCCCAGATGTGTGGATACTAGTAGAGGCGTTGCTGTTTTGCTTCGCATCGACATTGGCTTCGGTGTCACCGATAGGCATCGGCATCGGCATCGCTGATTGGATCAGTGGCATCATCGGCTCGAGTTTAGCCGAGAACTTCTCGATCGGATCGTCTAAGTTCTTGAGGGCATCATCGAGTGAAGTCTTCTAGAGGACGCTGATTGGCTCCCGACCATATCGGCATGCTCGAGTTGGATCGGCTAACTACTCCAACTCTCCTTCCGCTGCACTGTGTGCCTAAGGTAACGATCTATGGTCTCTCTCTTAGCAAGATTTCCTGGTGTGCACTGTAGAAAATTTTTGTTTTCGGCTAGCATAGCCTCCGTGTTCCCCAACAGTAGTATCAGAGCCATCTTGCGTAGATTGTGATCTAGATCAGTGCATATAGTTGATATGTGGTTGTAGTAGATTGGATGTATTGCAGTTTAGGTCGATTGGTTCATGAGATGAATCAATTGGCAACACGGGTTGATGAGTTCAATCGATTTATGAGGTAGTTGTAGACTGGATCATAACACTCGAATCGCTCTATGTTGTTGCATCGGATGCAAACACGTATCGTAATCCGAGTAGGTTATCGATCCGAGCGCATTGGCTGTTCCCGACTGGTCTTCCCGACCATCGTTGCCGACTCTCGAGCGCATCGCCCGACCACCTGGCTGACCCGATTGGCTAAGGAAAAACTAGTTCCCAAGAGGTTGTCTCAGATAGGGTTAAATTATTTGTCCCAAGTAGTTTTTCTAAAGCAACTTCATAGATCAGATATATGATTTTCGCTAGTGGACAGGGCGTTGCCCTGCAACCCATGAGGGAAGGTCCTCACCCTCGACCCCCACCCGCTATCCGGATAGCTGGACCACCGTGTGCGCGCGCCTTGTATTGCGTCATGCCTTGTATAGAGTCCTAGTTCACATCGTTAGCTAGAATACGATTCTACGTCTAACTTATTTTTCCAGAGAATGATATGAATGGTATGTCCCTACATAATTTGTAAGAGATGTATGTGATGCATGTAACTCTTATGTATGGCTTGCATGTCATGATCTTCGGCTATGTGATAGCTGTCTCTGCTATATTTGCGACCTACGTGTCGACCTAGATGCTTGATTTGTAATCTTCCTTTTCTAAGCTATTATAGTAGTAGCATAGATATAAGATTGCAGGATTTCAAGCATGATGGCCCGGAGGAGTGATGTGGAGGATGGAGATCGTCTACACCACTAATGGAGATAGAAATCACCATTTGTTTGGGCCATACTAATTCATAGTTAAAAGTGTTTATCTGTGATGTCTTCTATCTATTTTCATGCTATATCTTGTTTGATATGTCGCCATGATAGGATAGTAACCCTCAGAAAAATTAAATTTTTGATGCCTTTCCAATTGCTGCACCTAACACGATAGTGTTCATCATTTGGTCGGTCTGCCAAAGCAGAGTGCCGGCGATTACCATTGCAAGTTAGGATAGATGTCGGACATCTATAAGCAGAAGCTTTGGTTTACTTAATAAGGTTAACAAAACAGTTTTGGACCTTAGGGCATCAGGTTGGGGCCGAAGCATGGTGATGTTAACCCAACAAACAGGAGTCACATAGAGATGTGATTAGTAAGGTGTTGCTTACCCCATGACATTAATTTCTAGCAGTGATGCCAAAGCTCACTAGGAATTAGTGAAATGAGAATCCTGACCCACTATATAACCGAGAGGGAGGTTTTGGTTTCCAAAAGCGTAGTGGGAGAATCTTTTGTTAAATAGTTTAATGAAAGATTAACATAAACATAGGTGCTAAACTTTGCATATCTTATGTTGTAGATCATGTCAGCCTCTACCACATCCAGTTCTTTTAATTTGCGATCTATCCTTGAGAAAAAAAAGCTTAATAGAATAAACTTTATGGATTGGTATAGAAATTTAAGAATTTTCTCAAGCAAGAGCGAAAAGAGTATGTTCTTGAAAGTCCCTACCCTAATGACTTGTCGGATAATGCTACTGTGGCTACACGGCATGCTTATGAGAAGCACACTAATGATTGTCTTGATGTGAGCTATCTCATGCTTGCCACAATGTTCTCTGAGCTTCAGAAGCAATATAAGAACACAGATGCTTACAATATTATTATGGGTCTACGTGGCATGATTGAGAACCAAGCAAGTGTCGAGAGGTTCAACACCTCAAAATCCTTGTTTGCGTGCAGGCTTGCTGAAGAGAATCCCGTCAGTCCTCATGTTATCAAGATGATTGGCTATATTGATAGTCTGGAAAAGCTAGGCTTTCCCCTTAGCCAAGAGTTGGCTACTGATCTGATTCTTCAATCCCTGCCGTCGAGTTTTGAACGTTCATACTCAATTATAATATGAATAGCGTGAATAAAACCTCGATGGAACTACATGGGATGCTGAAAACCGTCGAGGAGAGCATTAAGAAAAACAGCAGTCATGTGATGATGATGCAGAAAGGCAAGAAACAACATGTTGTCAAGAAATGTGCAGTCAAGAGAAAGTTGACTCCTGATGAGATCGCGAGTAATTCCAAGACCAAAAAGGACAAGAAAATGGTGTCTCAAGATGCAGTATGTTTTTACTGGAAAGGGGTGGCACGGGCGCTCTTGTGGCGTCGGGAGTGGTAGCGGTTGGTCATTTAGCATAGGGATTGGCCACCGTGGAGCCATTGTTCCCCTAGCGGAGGGAGCAGCGGTTGAGGGCGGTGGCTCGGAGGATGCGGTGCTTGAGGCGAGGGCCGTTAATCTCCCTGAGGAAGCCAGTTCGGATGACCAGCCCCCTGCCCCGATGGCAGCGGATGGCCTCGAGCTAGGGGCTGGATCGGGGGCCCTCGGCGCAGAGGTTGCAGCCCTCGAGTCGATCTCGGGCCAGATGCTAGTGATAGCCACCCCTCTTCTATCGTAGCTTGTCGACGTAAGTCCTATTTCGGCTTGGGTTGATCTTTTCTTCGAGTCATTGTTTTTACAGTTGCTCGTGTCTTCTAGCTGTTCCGAACACAATATGCACTAGACATGAGACGCGTGGCAGCCCTTGAGGCTGACGTTGTGGCACTTCGCCGTGAGTGCGACGACCTCCTAGCTCAGAATGTTGAGCTATCGCGTAGGGCCGCTGCGGCGAAGACTTCAACAACTAGCGCAGTGGTGATGGCCAAAAATTCCACCTAGATAGCAGAGGAGGCCAACCACCAAGCGGCGGCTTTGAGGACCACGGCAAAGGAGTCAGTGGCCTCGTCTGCCGCCAAATATCGGAGTGAGCCTTTCTCGGGTGACTGTCCTCTAGATCTTGCTTTTTGTCACTTGGACTTAATCTTCATCGGTCTTCTGCTCGTAGGGAGACATGACCGGGACCGTGCCCGTATCGGCGAACTCGAGGGGGAGATGGCTGAGGCACGTGAGGTTGTTGAGCACGTCTACTCGCTCCTCGTCGAAGACGCGAACATGGAATACCGGGATAAGCTCGGGGGGCTCGAGGCCTAGCTCTGCATTCTAGTTGATGAGACGGTGAGAACTAGGGCTGAACAGGCTTTGGTTTATGTCCGAGCCCACTTCCCTTTGGCAGATCTTTGGTGGCTAGAGCACGGACTTCTTGTCGAGATGACCGAGGACCAAGCCGCGATGTTCCGACAGGAGGTGGAGGGTATCGCTGCCGCGATCACCAGAGACCTTTGATTCCTGCCTCCTCCCGCGGACCCTACGACCGCGTCCCCTGAAGCCTAGGATCTAGCTGCATCAACCTCCGTGGAGTAGTCATACCTTTATCCTTCAGCAGTCATAGGGGTAGTTAGTAAAAAACTTTACTGTTGGGAACTTTTGGCTACTTTTTGTGAAGTGAAGAAATAGCTTTCTACAATTTGCAATTTTTAAGTCCTAACTGCGTTTTCACCTCGAGGAACTTTAGGTCATATAGTACTCGACACGTGGCCCTTAGGCTATACACACACCTACCGACATTAGGCTAAACAAGTCCTTGACTGTCTCATGAGTTTGTTATTTTTACTAAGTCCTTCGCATGCCCAAGGCGAGGCCTCGAGCCCCCGATATAGCCATATAGTCTCCGGTGTATGGAACTAATGCCGCTTATGCATCGATCCTGACATCAAGCATCATGAGTTCTTGAGGCCGCTGAGACTTGAAGTTAAGGCTTAGGACTGGAGCCCCCGAGGGACTCAGCTAATTGGTCGGACACCGAGAGGACGCAAACGCCTACTCTTTTTCGCTAGGGGCACAAACCCATAGGGGCATAACTGTTTGAGCTAAGCGCGCAACGTTTCACATTGACTTGAAAGGGGCTCAAACCTAGCGATTGTTTGCCAACGAAGATAAATAATGTGGTTCTTCTTCAACGAGGGATTCTAAACTTTATTTCATATAAGGTAAAGGGTACATAGATAGAAAAAAAGGAGAAGTCGGATCGTGATGGCGTCCATTGTTTTTCAGCAAAACTTTAGGTGGCGTCAGATTGAAGCTTTCCGAAGGTGGCTTGGCTCGACATCGATCCCCGCTGGTTCGCCATCTTCTCGACTTCGGCCAGCTACTCTGCATGCATATGACATCCTCGCTGGTCTTCTTACACCACACCTTATTTTAGGTCTAACGTCTGCGTGGTCGATCCTTGATGTTGTTCCTCTGGTTCCCGATATCATCACGCTAGTCTTTTTCCGAGCGCTCGAGCCTTTGGCCATCCTTCCGAGGCCTCTAGTCATTCTTCCTGCTGCGTCGCCGCCTTGTTGACTCGGTGCGGCTGGAGGAGCTAGATCTGGGAGACACAGCATAGTCGTCGGTGGATCCGGACCATGTCCTAGTAAGCCGTCAGGTGAGGCGACCTCCGGCATGCTTAGGGAAATCTTCCCGACGATGGGAGCCTCAGAGAGGTGCTTCCCAGAAGCTCTAGCGAAGGCGTCGGATGACTTGTTCGGCCACCTGATCAGGGAGCTAACCTAGAGCCAACTTCTGTACGGTGTCAGCCAGACGCTCTCCGACCCGATATTCCTTCCGTGAGAGAAAAGGTTCGAGACTCCAGCTCGACTATCGCTCGAGGGTTGATACCGAGTCAAAAGGAATCAGCCTCTCGAGCGAATCGGTGACATACGTCGTGTTGCCCAAGACGAGCGTCATCCCGGGCTTGGCTAAGAGTTGATGCAGTGATGCCATCGAACCCTAGTGAAAGCGACACGTCCCCCTACCTGGTGCGCCAACTATCGGTGAATCACCGAGCAGTCCACCCAAGGGGGTACCTGATGTGGTGATTATATATGTGTAGGGGAAGCGCAACGCCTTCAAACCTGATGGTCGATTCTAGAGAACAAGAGCCAATGTTTATACTGGTTCAGACCTCCGGAAGAATAACAATCCTACGTCTAGTGTTTTGGTATATAATATGATGGTGGATCTTACAATACAACGCAATTAAGCTATGTGGGCTTAAAGCGTCGAAAGCAAGAAGAATATGGTGGAGCTAGATGGCTATATGATGTAAATATCGATAGATAGATGCCTTCGGAGGTGCCTCGCCTCCTTTATTTACTCAGGAAACGAGCCCAATAACCTAGGACACTATCCCGAGTTGATCTTGGATTGTCTACCAAACTCAGGTGCTAAATCTCTAATTACAAGGATTCTGGTACAAATAAATCTCTTGATGCTATATCTGGAATTCGTCTACCTGATAAGGAGTCATCCTTCCTTATCGGCCTCTCTATGGGCCGTACCAGATGGTTAATGCTGACCTTGGCCTGCCCTTGGTCTGGACTGATAAGCTCAACCAGTTATGTAAATCTGACATCACTGAAACAAGAGCTATAGGGACAAAACCAAACACAAGCATCTGCGAGAATGGAAGAGAAATCCGTCACATGAGCCAGAATGACCACAGGACTAGCACTGGCGTCCACTTCTTGTCGCCCACGTCGATGACAAGGCCTGGCTGCACCCTGCAACCCTTGCTGAGGTTGAAGCTGAGAAACCCTTCCACATGCGGCCAGTGCACCTCCCCCTCCACGGTGCAACCCATCCGCAATCCCCACCCGAGCTCGTGCTCCTAGCAGTCGGACTAACAGATGCCCCACCGAATTAGTATGCCCCAGCCGACCGCGCTGCCGCCTTTCGGCCGTCCCTAACTCGACCCCCGCCATCCCCATCTCGACCCAACCTTTTGCTCTCATGGTCTCTTACATGTCATAGACTTGCAGTCCATCATCATGGCATCACCACCACCTTATGTGACGACGATGGCATGTCAGTACCCCATGGCGGCTGCCAGTGGGGCAGAGGCGGCAGGAGGAACAGGGCCCATAGAGGTGAGACTGAGGGGGAGGCAGCATGCCAGCGTCAGGCCCTGCACCATCACGCTTGACTCCAGTAGCGATGGCACCGGCAGTGGCGGAGGAGTGATGGTTTTCTGTGGCATCAGGCTGCCTAACGGCACGACGAGCACGCCGAAGTTGCTGAATCACGACGATGGCGGGCAGACCTGCTAGAGTGCCGACAAGCTATGCTCGACATAATTGACCGGCTCGTAGCTCAGTGGTGGTGGTGCTGCTGCTGCCGAATCGAAGGCGGGTGACCAGAGTTGCCATGGAAGGCAGAGCGGATGAACGCCTCACCTGCCCTGAGCAGGCCACGGATGTTGTTGGCGATAGTAGGGCTTGGCTTGGGCCTGGCCTCTAGCGGCGTCAACAGAGGCACTAGCTCTGGCGGTGGTGGCAGCAGCAAAGGCAGCGGCTCCGGCGCAGGGTTGGAGGAGGGGGGAGAGGCCATGGCGAGGTCGCTGAGGTGGATCTCCTGAAGCCGCTGATCGAAGATGACAAGTGATGAGCGTCAGGGTGAATTGGTTCCAATAAGCTTTGGGAATAGCTTTTGCTTTTGCTTTCCATTTTCGATGTTTCCACATATTTGTCCTCGACTGATCAACTAGTCTGTTCTGAAGTTGCTACATATGTTTGTGGCATTTTTGGTATATTCATATTTCAAACAAGGCAAATTATATTAAAACAACACAAATTATATTAAAATTAAAGTGAATATAACCTCATTGTTGCATAAAGAAGATAAATATGAACATAGACAAATACACTTCCTGTCTTAGAGCGTTGCAGTACATGAGAGATGATGAGTATAGCCATAACATTAACCAACTTTGGCACATATTAAAATATATGAACGAACACCTCTTTATTCATCTAGCAACTAACAAGCGGTAGTGTCACTGAATAGGTCACCAGAGAAACCAAACCCTAAAGATGTCACCACCGATTGAATCACCAGCAACTCGGCAAACAAGTATTTTTAGGTTTTTCTAAAGGACCTTACAAATACAGCAGCCACCAACAAAGAAATGGCACGTTACTCGAAACAATCCTAACCACATTAACACTATGAACGACAAATTCTAGATCACGTAATAGATCTCAACATCTATTATTAGAAAAAACTAAAAAACTTACTACATAGAACAAGACACGAATCCATGTCACCTCCTCTCTAGCAAGGACATTGGAGATGGAGGAGGGTGGATCTCAAGGTGCAGCAGTGGTGAAGCTCTTATGTAGCTGTTATAAAAGGCTTTCTATCTTCAAATTTGGGGATTAGATATAAAAAGCAGCTTCAAGAGATACTCTAAATGGCTCCTAAAAACAAAGCCCTTCCAAAATTAATGGAATGACTCCTCACTTATAGGGAATTGAATGCACATTGCTCCCCATTAATTTCTTCCCGCGTGCACCCAAAATTCTCCCACATCCCATTGGCGGATGTTGAGGAGCCATGGTGTGTACCATGGGGATGATGAGTGATTGTCAACGGGGAATGAAGAAGAAGAAGAGAAGACTTGACCGTGACGGAGTTCGCGTGCGACTCAGGTACACGGATGGACGCTGGTCGGACAGAGGGGTCGCGAGGGCGTGCCAGTCCA
>KE372368.1:1105544-1145802 GCA_000418225.1 Zizania latifolia
AACTTCCGGCTCCGACCGGAACTTTCGGTACATCGGAACTTCCGGCTCCAAATCGGAACTTCCGATTTGGACCTTCTGTCCAGAATTTTATTTTCCACTGATTTTCTGTTTTGCGCCCATTCACCCCCCCTCTGGTCGCTAGATTCGGTCCTACAGATGTTAAATTATGTCGCTACGTGTTCCACCACTGCCGCTTCCTCCCAAGATTCTCCACCAGCCACCGCCCAATCCTCTCTAGGACCCCTATTGCCACCTTCACCGCACCGAGTGCCACCTGTACATCATGTCGGATTGGTGCCTCCTCGTATCAATTCCTCCCATGGTGGTGAGGAGAGGGGTTAAGAGTCCATTGGTGGCTAATGGTGCAACGATAGAGATCCACATCGATGTGCCGCGATGGAGATTTGCCCTGAGGCACTGTGATAGAGATCTGCCCCAGGTTGCCACCACCATTCAGGTTTGTGGAGATCCATTCTAAGGCATTGTGATAGATATTAGCCTCGGGCAAAGATGCACGATGCGTCGTTCATCCGTGAAAACAATGGACGAAGCAGCGAATATCTGTTGGTAGTTGATATCGTGGACACAAAATATATTTAGGGACTTTAATTTTAGGACTCTATTGGAGAGAAGCATACTTATTGTGAATAAAATCTTGTAAAAGGATCCAAAAATATATAGAAAGTCAATTTTTAGAGAATCTCGTGCAGATGCTCTAACATGACAACACCACACCCCGAAACAATCTATTTATTATGGGGAGATTTCTATTGAATTTTCAAATCTTTCATCTTCACTGCAACGGGTGGTCTTGAGAGGAGAGAAAAGAAGTTGGGAGAACAGGATAGGGTTGGGAGGGGAGTGAAGTTAAGAGAATTGTACTCTCTCCATCACACATACTTTCTTTTTATCATTTAAACATTGTCCCCTAAAAACTTTATTTTTAGCTTCTTTCCTTTCCTTAATCCATGTGCAATTAATGTGTTTGAGCTAACTAAATGACACCACTCAATTAACACGTCTAAAAATTAATGCTAATAGGATTAATGAGAGACACCTAATTCATTTTTCTATAATACTAATATTGTTGCCTCTTTGGTCTCCACCTGGACTGTTCTGGAATTGCCCTTTGAGACTCCTAAGTCTTCTACATTAGAATTTCACCATTCCCTTGCAATGACATTTGGCCACGTGACAAGTGTTTGGCATCATCCATAGCTAGTGCATTGTCCTTTTTCTATGGGCCCAATTATTCAAAATTTGTGTAATATTTTAATTTCAGATTTTATTATAAGGTAAAACTAAAAAAATTCAGAAATTTACATGACCTCAAAAAATTTCAGATTTACTTACGTCTTATTTTAATGGTTATAAATACAAATATAAATATGTAGGAGAAGCAACTCAGTACGTAGGAAGTACACTACCACAAAAATAGTCTTTAGTGATGGAGCTTTACTAGAGGATCAATGATGTGTGTCAGTAATACACTTATAGTGACGGACTGTTTTACACGCGTCAGTAGTGCTGCATTATTTGTGATGGGTCGTAGTCTCACCCATCACTAAAGATGGGGCACCCCCATTAGTGACGAGTCACGGTATGACCTATCACTAAAGGGTACCCTATATAGTGACGGGTTATGTTGCCACCCGTCACTAAAGAGGAGCACCCCCATTAGTGACGGGTCTTGGTACCACCTGTCACTATAGGGTGTGATATTTAGTGACGCGTGTTATTTTACCCACGTCATTAAAGTGCCCGCGACCCTAAGGCCACCATTAGTGACGTTTTTTTAGAGATAACCGTCACTGATGACAAGTATTTAAGGACCTTAGATTCACTGAGCTCCGCACTTATTGCTCCCACCAACCGTTGATTTCACCCTTGTCCTATAACTGCCAACCGGCCACAGTTAAGTCCCTAGCCACCTGCCGGCCGACCAATGTAGCACACGCGTGCCTAGGATGGTGACCCACAGTGTTACGTGCTCCGGTGCACCGCCACGCACCGCCGCTAGCACCAACGTCCGGTCGAAGGTATATTTTTTCTGCAATATTAATACACCGTCGTATTTTTGTAATATATATATGTTGAACAAAGTGAATTAATTAGTGAATTAACAATTAATGGATCTTTAATTAATTTTGTTACAAATTTTGATATGAGTAATTATTAGAGTCATGCAACCGATTACGTCGCCTCCCTTTTAGGAGTGTTGGATTATAAATATGACCGGACAACTGGTCATATTTATAAGAAGACGCTCTCGAATTGTCCCCACACTTTGGACAGTCTGGGGATCTGCGGCACGTGTAGCTGGACCATGTGGTCCCAAACGGTTCTAGAGAGAGTTTCGGTGGTGTCTTCCTGTTGTTCTCCGGATACATAACCCTCTTAACACCAAGTCGAGACGTGTATTTGGAGAACAATAGGGAGATATTGCCAAAATTCTCTCTAGAACCATACGGGACCACGGGTCCAGCTACGCGGGCCACACATCCCCGGATGGGATTTTGGACCTATCCTTGCCTATTAGTGCCCAAAGCATTCTTTAATTGTCGCAAGTCATAAACCTAGATATATATGATATGATGGTTGTTTTTTGATAATTTTGTAGGTGCTAACAAGGAGCTGGATGTATCTTGATTACCATACTTGCAATGAAAATACTTGAGTGGGTGAAGTCTTTTATGAGTACTGCTAGAGCAGACATGGAAGCTAATTGAAAGACTGCAATGTGGTGTTCATGCTATGACTGTAAGAATGAGAAGAAGTTTCTAAATACAGAATATGTGTACGACCATTTGGTAAGACGTGGATTCAAGAAGAGATATCATATATGGAACAAGCATGGCGAAGAAGGAGAAAACGATGGCAAAGTAGATCAGATTGCAAGTAAAGATGAAGGTGGGGCCGGTGATACAGATTACATGAGCGATAATGACATTTTAGGAAATTAATAAAGATAAGTATACTGATATAGTGGACAATGTTGATCAGATGGTGCGTGATGTGGAGGAACAAGTTGCATATTCTAAAGGAGAGTTTGCCCAATTTCAAAAACTTGTTCGAGACTCAAAAACACTGATCTATCCTGGCTGCAAAGAGAAGCACACGGTCTTATACACTGTCCTGACATTGCTACAAATGAAGGCGATATATGGATGGTTCGATGTGAGTTTTAAAGCATTACTAAATTTGCTGAGGGACCTGGTGCCAAAAGAAAATAAGGTGCCTACCACCGTGTACGGAGCTAAGAAGATCATATGTCCTCTAGTGTTAGACATAGAGAAAATACATGCATGTAGGAATGATTGTGTTTTGTTTCGTGGAGAGTATACAGAACTTGACAGACGTCCAACATATGGGACACATCGATTCAAGAATAGAAAAGACAATGATAAACTGAAAGATGGGTGCAAGAGAAGGAAAGTTTCGAGGAAGGTGATATAGTATTTTCCTGTAATCCCCTGTCTGAAGCGGATGTTTGCAAATGCCAATGAGTCTAAACGACTGAGGTGACACAAAGAGGGTTGTAAGAACGACTCGATGATATGATACCCAGCAGATTCTGCTCAATAGAGAACAATTAACGTCATATTTCGATGGTTTGCTAACGATTGCAGGAATATTAGATTTGCCATGAATACGGATGGCATAAATCCCTTTGGTAACATGAGCAGTGCGCACAGCACGTGGCCAGTATTACTGTCTATATACAACCTTCCACATTGGCTTTGTAAGAAGTGTAAATATATTATATTTTTGATCTTGATCTCTGGTCCTAAACAACCTGGCAACAACATCGACGTGTATCTCAGACCCTTGGTGGATGATCTGAAAACTCTATGGTATATAGGTGTTGAGGTTTGGGACGAGTACATCCAGGAGTACTTCCAGCTACACGCCATGTTGTTTGTCATAATAAATAACCTGCCGACTCATCATAACTTGTCTGTACAAAGCAAAAGGAAAGGTGAATCTTGCCTCCAGTGCTTGGAGCAAACATCGAGCACATGGTTGAACCATTCTAAGAAAATGGTATACATGTGCCATTCTTCTAATGAAACACCTATACAGAAGAATAAAGCTACAATTTGATGGCACCATAGAGAAAGGAGAACCTCCCAGATGTTTCAGAGGTGTAAAGGTATATGACAAAGTAAAGGGCATAAATGTTGTACTCGGCAAGCGAAAACGTTCTTCCACTAGTTGTGATGGAATGTGGAACAAAAAGTTAATTTTGTGGGAGCTTGAATATTGGAAATACCAGGATGTTCGCCA
This sequence comes from Zizania latifolia, assembly GCA_000418225.1. Lineage (NCBI taxonomy): Eukaryota > Viridiplantae > Streptophyta > Magnoliopsida > Poales > Poaceae > Zizania > Zizania latifolia. The sequence goes on from KE372368.1 coordinate 1,109,832, forward strand.
TTCCATCGATTCAATGCATGTCGAGAAAAACGTGTGTGACAGTCTCCTCGGAACAATGCTAAATATGATAGGCAAAATAAAAGATCATGAGAATACTAGAGCGGATCTTGAGAAAATGGGTTTATAACCGTAGCTACATTCACAGCAGACAGATAGAGGAAAGTTCTTGCCTCCATCTTGCATCACCCTTTCTAGGAAGGAGAGTAAGGAGTTTTGTGAATTCTTACATAGCATTAAATTGTAGCCTAGTGGCTAGGATGCCATTATGTTAGCAGCCTGACATCTGATGCAATCATGGTCAATGTTACATTCCTATGGTTATTAAATTGTACTCACTTTTCATTGTATTCAGAGTATTCATATTATTTCATTTGTTTTTTTTCAAGAGTCTCTTGCTTCTTACCTCATTCTAAACAAATTTTGAAAAAACGAGTTAGAGTCATACAATCGATTACGTTGTCTCTCGTTCGGGAGTGTTGGATTATAAATATGACCGGGTAACTGGTCATAATTATAGGAAGACACTCCCAAATTGTCCACGCACTTTGGACAGTCCAGGGATATGTGGCCCGCGTAGCTAGACCATGTGGTCCCGTACGGTTCCAGAGAGTTCAGCACAACATATTTCTTTATTTTTCACTTGAATATTTATGTATCATGCGCATAAACCTCAAAAACTATGTCATAGGCTCATAAAAAGACTAAAAGACATGAAAGCAAGACTAGTGAATCATCAACTTCACAAGATATTGCTAGCAAGCACAAGGATTAACTGAAGGTAAAAATCAAAGCTCCATGTTTTGTTTTTTTTATTTTTTATTCGGAATAAAAGCAATGCACAAAAGTAAACATGAATGCATTATGATACAAATAAAAAATCAAACTCCCCCTCAAAACAAATCCATTGGATGTACAACACCCAACTCCCCACGAAGAAAAACAAAATGATAAGAATCTAAAGGTTTAGTGAAAATATCTATCAATTATAACTCAGTGTCAATGAAGGTTTAGTGAAAAGGCCTCGATGCAGTGAGATACAAAAGTGAGCCGATCATGCTATGATATTCTGTTTGATCAACAGGCTCACCTGTTGGGACATGGGGAGGCTACGCTAGCCAGTAATTTTAAATTTTTAACCCCGTTGGCCCAGGAACCCATGCGCGTGAGGGATCATGGATCGTTACCTTTTAACGTGAGACGTGCTAGAGCAGCGGAAGAAGATTTGGAGAAGCGCGTCCTCGCTCGTTCTCTCCTTGCCTCGCCCGCTCGCCAGCCACCAAGTCAATGAAGCCCAGTGATCTTCACACGAAGAAGACGACGAGTGCTGCTATTCGAGCAGCACCTCCACGAAGTCCACACGTACAGGGGCGAAAACACTCCACGCCGGCGTGCTAGCACCACTCGTGAAGTTCCTAGGCTTTGATCACAACCTTTGTGATCACTTGGGAAAGAGGAGAGGTGGCGGCTAGGGCTAGGGTAGAGCAATAGCAGCAGCCCCTTGCGTGCCACCTTCTCCTCCTTTATATAGTGCCCAGCATGGGCCTTTTAATCCGAATTAAAAGCCCAACAGATCTAATCTGCGCACCCCAGAACTTCCGGCTATAGCCGGAACTTCCGGTCATCGGAACTTCCGGATCCTATCCGGAACTTCCTAAATTACCCTTCTGTATCGAATTAATTCGGGTCCGGAACTTCTGGTTACAGCTAGAACTTCCGAAACAGACCTTCTGTATCGAATTAATTCTGACCCGGAACTTCCGACTACAGTCGGAACTTCTGAAATAGACCTTCTGTATTGAATTAATTCCGACCCCAGAACTTCCGGTTACAACCGGAACTTCTGGTTCGTCCAGAAAACCAAATTCAGGAGCTGGCCCGGAACTTCCGGATGCTCCAGAACTCCAGAACTTCTGGCTATAGCCGGAACTTCCGAGCCCCCCAGAATTTTCTTGGGCACAATTCCATCATCACCATCCTCATCAGGATCCAAAGTAGAAGCAGCTCCCATCGGTGTAGAAATTGGCTTACAATTTTCTATGTCAATATGCCGAAGAAGAACCTTGGTGTACTTACTCTAATGAATAAAAGTGTCGTCTTTTGTTTGCTTGATTTGTAGTCCCAAAATATACATCAACTTGCCCATCATACTTATCTCAAACTCTCTGCACATAGTCTCAAAAAACTTGGAAACCAAAAAGTGAGATGAACAACCAAAGATAATAGCATCCACTTGCTTGAAAACTTGGAATCCAAAGAGTGAGATGAACAACCAAATCTGTACAAAAAGTTGATCATTGCCTTGCTTGAAAAGAAACAAAGTTTTATCCATTTTTTCCATAGAAAATCATTTTTCAAGTAGAAAAGTTTTCAATTTATCATACCACGCTCTAGGTTCTTGTTTCAAACCATACAAAGATTTAGACAACTTGAAAACGTGATTCAGGAACTTAGGATTTTCAAAACCAGGTGGTTGTTTAGCATAAACTTCCTTATTAATGAAACCATTAAGAAAAGCACTTTTAACATCCATTTGATACAATATAAAACCTTTAGATGCAACAAAGGCTAAAAGGAGTCTGATGGCTTCAATTCTAGCAACAGGAGCAAAAGTTTCATCAAAATCCAAACCTTCCACTTGAGTAAATCCTTGAGCAACAAGCCTAGCTTTGTTTCTAATAATTAAACCATCCTCATTCTGTTTATTTTGAAAAACCCATTTAGTTCCAATGATGTTATGTCCCTAAGGGGGTTCAACCAAACTCCAGACTTTATTGCGTTCAAAGTTTTCATGTTCTTCATGCATGGCATTGATCCACGATTCATAGGTTAGAGCATGAGAAATATCTTTGGGTTCAAAAGAAGAAACAAAAGTTGAATGAGCATGAGAGTTAGGAGAAGCAAACCTATAACGAGTGATACGCTCATACAAATTACTAATTATTTATTCAGGAGGGTGTTGACGTTGAATGTGCAAAGGAGCAGAAACATCTCGAGAAGTGTCTTGTACAACATCTTCGAGGGATGAAGTGATCTCTCGAGGAACAATTAAAGTTGCCGAGACTTCGTCTCCTTGTGGTCGGTATTGCTCCTCAACTTCCTCGATGTGCTGGTCAGACCCGACCCGAACGTTGGTCTGACCACCAGCCACATCGACATCTTCATCATCACTTTCTTCAACAAAGATATTTTCATTCTCCCCCTGAATCTGTGCACCTATATCTGTAACATCGGGTCTAGTACCAGGACTAGCCTCATCAAAAGTGACTTCACAAGTCTCCACAATTTTGTTAATTTCTAGCACAAGTACATGGTAGCCACGAGTATGAGCAGGGTATCGAAGAAAAATGCTATCTTGAGATCTTGCTTCAAATTTATCCAGATTTTTAGATTTCAACACAAAGCATTTGCACCCAAAAACTCTCAAGTGAGAAACATTAGGTCTATGTCTAAAATGAAGCTCATAAGAAGTTTTGCGCAACTTTGATCATAAGAAAACTCTGTTTAAAATATAGCAAGCTGCAGAAATTGCTTCAGTCCAAAACTTCCTATGAATCTGATGCTCATCAAGCATAGTCGTAGCCATCTCAACCAAAGTTCTATTCTTTCTTTCAACAACACCATTTTGTTGTGGAACTCTTGGTGAGGAAAACAGATGTTCAATACCTTTTTAGCACGAAAATACTCAAAAGATGAATTCTTAAATTCAGTACCATTGTCACTTCTAATTGCTCTAAGTGCTCTCAGGAGTTCAACAAAAAGTCTAAGAATCAAGTTTTAAAAAAGACCAAAAGCTTCATCCTCAGGTGCCATGAAGAAAACACAAGAGTATCGAGAGAAATCATCAACAATGATAAGAACATACCACTTTCCCTAATCAGATTGAACTCGAGCTGGTCCAACAGTATCCATGTGTAAAAGTTAACTAGGTGCAGTTGTCATAACCAAGGTAATAGGAGCATGTGAGCTACAACCATTTGGGCATGACGACAAGAAGAGCAAACCAAATCATCAACACCTTTAAGTTTTGGTAAGCCACGAATAAGATCCAAACTACTAACACGGGTGAGATGATCAAAACCAACATGGCCAAGTCTACGATGCCAGAAAAATAAATCTTTAGAATCATTAGCAACTAGACATTTAATCTTAGAAGATGAAGATGAATCAAAATCAGCTTTAAAAACTCTTCTAAAACGTGAAATCTCAAACACAAGATCACTGGAGGCATCAAGAACTTTACAACCAGATTTTTTAAAGCACACCTCAATATTCTCATTAATCATTTGTGATATAGAAAGCAAGTTGTATTTTAGATTGTCAACAAGAGCTATATCTTTAAACATGAATTTGTCACTTACCTTGACTGTACCTTTAGCAATTAAGGCGCTAGTAGAAGCATACCCAAAAGTCATAGATTCAGACCAGGATGCGCGTGTGAGGGAGGAGAACCAATTTTTGTCACCGGATATATGACGTGAACATCCGGAGTCTACTAGCCATATGTTCTCCTTCCTCACTCTAGAGGCCTACACACGAGAGGATGTTGAGGTCTTAGTACTGGGGTTAGATAAAAGAAATTTTAGAATCTAGTACTGACACACCCGACCAGAAACACCAGTAGGCAAACATCCTCGAGCAAAACCAGAGTCACTTTTACCTGTTATTAAAACAGGGCATTGTCTGTCAAACCATCGATTAGCCCTCAGTTCGACCACTGAAAACAGTCTGCCCGACGCCTCAAATGTTGTGGCCCAACTGCTCTACAAGATTCCACAAATGGCCGTTACCACTTATATTTAGCAAATGATTTTTCCCTGTTCTTTTTCTGTTGTCTTGTAGGTCTAAAACATAACTGAACCAAATGTCCATCTTTTCCACAATGTGTATAATTGTACTTCACAGGTTTAGTTGTTTTAGATGCAGAAGCAGTTGCACTTGATGTTGCTATGTTTGACAAGATTCTAGTAGATTTAAAAATTGTTTGCTTTGGTTTTAGTTTAACCTCAATCTTACCTCTTTGAATAACCTTGGTTGCAGTAGGTTGATGAGAAGTAAAATAAGCATGAGCATCAAAACCTAGTCCCCTATGATTTGTGCTTACTTTTAATGTATCCAATAACATGTTGAGGTTCATTTTACCAGTTGAAAAACATTGCAAGGATCTTTACAGATAATCAACTTCTTTTGTCAAAGCAATGCGATTTTTACAAACATTAGCAATGCTCTTTTGTTTATGACAATTTGAACAGGACAATGTTTTATGAGTACGCAAGTCATTTTGCAAAAGTTCAACTCTACCATAAGCATCTTTCAGTTTCAATTCAAGCAATGAACAGTTTGAACAAGGAATTGAATCATGTTTTACAATGATTGAGCTCTTCATGTTCTTAAGTTGTTTGAATTTAGTACAATATAAGGCATTTACCAAAGAACTGGCATATAAAGCAACTTTCATATTTTTCAAATAGTTCTTGATAACAAATAATTCATCAACAACTCAAGAAAGTATGATAGTACCAATTACAAAACAAGATTCATTCTTGATAATTTTATCATTGAGTTTACGAAGAGTAGAAGCATGAACTTCCCTTAAAGTAATAATTTCAGATTATAAAGCATCACATGATTTGCATGAATCATCATCAGGAATAAAAGACTTGTGCCTATTAATTTTAGAATTGAGTGATTCGACAAGTTCATGTTTCTTAGCTTTCTTACTGTATTTTCTTAGTTTAGTATCAAGACGAACAATAACACGAGCTAAATTATCGTAAGTAGGTTTTACCTCATTTTCATCAGCTGTAGAGTTCATCCTCGCTACAGCCTACTATGTCACGTGCCATGAGATATATTTCAGTTAGGTCATTCTTCTTTCCTTTGCCTTCGTCTTCACTTCCATCACTTATTGAGTCCACATCACTCATATCAACTTGATCGAGGGCGGCAAGGACTCGATGCACCATCTTCTTGTAGTTGTGGTTTTTCATCCTACCTTCTTTAGATGGGCGCTTGGTGTCCTCCTTGTCTTTCTTTATAGATTTCTTAAGCTTAGGACAGTTAGAACAAATATGGTTGACCTCTCCATATTCAAAGCACCGAATAGGACCGCCTCTTCTTCTATTTCTTACATTATTCAAAGCTTTAGTAACTTTCGTAGAAAGCAACGCCAAGTCCTCCTCTGCAAAACTGCTCGAATTGTTCATCAGACACTACATTTAAAGCAGATAAAGAAACACTTGAAGATGATACAAAAGAAGAAGACTCATTAGAAGACGAAGAAATCAAAGCAGAGAAATCTTGCGTGAAAAGACATTTAATTCATGAGTTTTTAATTTCGAATAAAACCGTGAGAGCAGTCATATCCATCGACTCCTGAATTGATGTAACTTTCATCTCCTAAACTGACATATCAAGCCCACTAAGCAAATGTCTAGCAATTTCAGAATCAGTATAATTAGTAGCATAAGAGGATCAACTGAACGAAGAATGCTAAGAATTTTGTTAAAACGAGCAAAATATTCATCCAAGGACTTGTCGGTTTCATCTTAAATTGCATGTACTCTTTCTTGTACACGTCTTTGCACACTTCCTTGATTGTGGATTAGCCTTGATGGTAGGCACAAAGAGCATTCCACATCTCATGCGCAGAAAGAAAATGAGAAATACGATCAAAATCAGAACGCCCAACACCATTGATAATCAAGTTTCAAGATTTGCAATTTGCTTCGAAAGCAGCCTAATTAGTGTTATTAACTTAATTATCAGAAGGTGGATCATATGGTTTAGAAACATTTTCCCAAATATCAAAACCCTGTGACATGATATAAGCCTCCATCTTTGTTTTTCAAACTGAGAATTAATTCTATCAAAAATATAAGACTTAGTTAAAAACCTCTTGGATGCCATGGTGATTGTTAAGATCGGTTAAGATCAAAGCAAAATAGAAACCAAGCTCTAATACCAATTCTACGATCGAAATATACTAACCACAGCAACCAGAGGGGGGTGAATGGTTGCAGTACCCCAAAATCAACCCCAAAAAATAAAATCAGAAAGCTAATTCTCGACCAATCAGCAAAATTCCTGACCAGACTAAATTTCCCGAGGACTCAGAAAATTTCCCGAGGAGTTCTTGAATTTCCCGAGGGCTTTCTCGAGGACTCAGCAAATTTTCCGAGAGCACTCCCGAGAGCTGAAAACAGGCTAACTAAGAAATGGTAAAATGACCGTAACTTTAAAACCGTAACTCGGATTGAACTAAAATTTTAACACAAGAAACTAGAATTCAATACGAAACTTTTGGGAGATTTCACTCAAATCTGATTTCCCAATCAAAAGTTATGATCCCCGAGAGTTGCAGCAGAGTAAAAACAGAGCAGATCCGATCTAAAAATTAAAACCTTAATTACTCTTAAAATACGAGGAATTAACCAAAGAAAATTTTCAGATCTCTTTCTCAATGTCCTAGCAAGGTTTTGGATGAATCAATTCGAATTAAATCGCAAGTAAAAGTGAAATCACAGAATAAACCAAAATGATATAAACCGATGAACATTAAGAAGAAAGAACTGGATACCATACTCCTTGATGCTTGAAGATGAATCTTTATTATATAAGAGTGTTTACAAGGTGCAATCCAAAGAACCCTCACCAAATCAGGAACAAAGCTCTAGATGGAGAGCAAAAGGATAAATCCTAATTTTTCTCTTTTCCTCGTACATCTGTTTTGCTAGATGGAGAGCACCCCTCACCTAATTTTTCACAAAATTAATAATTTTTGGAATCCTAATCCAACTATGATTCCATATCTCTTACGAATCCAACAAATCATAATTCCTTCCAAATTTGCCTCATTTTCATATCTGCACACATCCCACATACGTCATATGGAGATCTCATCTTCCTTGCAGCATCCTCTAGCCCTAGCATCCCGCATGACATCCTCGATTGTTCTGAATCTTAGCTCCTCCCCGAGCCTAGCTCTGATCCCATCATCGATCATGACTCGCCCTCAACCAATGCCTGCATATGAACAAACCAAGAAACTCTTTTCCCAAGCATAAGCTTTTTCTAACTTGACTAAACCAGTCCAATTAATTCTTTCCAACTTAACTCAAATATTCCAATCAATCATAAACATTGCGTATTTATGGAATAAACAATTAAACACATGATCCAACTCGAACATAAAAAATCCGAGTGATCTAAAATCCTGAGGTTGAAATTCTCTCGGGTGTTGAAAACTCTCAAGGACTAAATTTTCTCGAGGGCTGAAATCTCTCGAGGGCTGAATTTTCTCGAGTGCTAAGTGCTGAGGCCTGACAAGACGGCTCGACAACTCGACCAAAGTACTCGATCACTCAAACCAATCAAAACCAATTTGTTCAATACATATCAACATCAAAACCAATTTGTTCATCATAAAACAATGATCATACACATGATCTCACACAATCACTTGTCATTTAATTTCTACAGCCATGCCTTCCTGTGTTACAACTCGCTTCTCTTCTAGCAAACAGATCCTCTCTTGTACCTCTTTGCTCCTCCTGTGGCTTCTATAGAAGCCTTTGTCTTGAGGAAAGTCATACTCCCATAGAGCCACGCCAACACCTCACGTGCAACCAGGGTGTTCAGGATTTTGAAGTGCTCTGGTCAGCTCATCATTTTTCCTATCTGGGTGGAAGGTTCCTTCCTAGATTTCTTTGAGAGCTTGTATCAGCCTTAGGACTGGTTCTCTTATTGCATCGAAACAAATCATATGTCCTTCATCTGAGAGTTTGCTCTCGTAGCCAAACAACCAATTCTTCACATGTTGGCACCAGTCGTATGTGTCCGGTGTTATGCCCTTCTCGATGAAAGCTTTTTCAATTCTGTCCCATATAAGAATCATCTTTTTGTAGCCCGCTGGTCCTAATTTGTGAAAATATATTTTCTTGGCGGCATTTAACTTGTTCTGACTGCTTGAGGTTTGCCCAATTTTTGATAACTTGTACTCGACGAAGGGATCCCAGTGATCCCTTAGTTTTAGGAATTTGTTGGAGTTTGGTTTTTTCTCCTTCTTGACATAGGTGTTGAAAAGATTCGTCTTGAATGTTAGAAAAGCTACCGCCATCTTCTTTAAAGCCCATTCTTTCACCTTATCGATTTTATTAGTTAGGAACTGGAAGTGTATCTTTAAACTCTCCCACAATATGTTCTTCTCCGACTGAGGGAGCACATGTCTTCTAACCAGAAATCCACACTGGTTTACAACCTTGGTGGCAGCATCGGTGGGAGCCATTGTTCACCATCAGCAGTCACATCTATGATGATCCATAGCCCCTCAATCCTTCTAGTTGGATCTCTTTTACAAACTTGACTCGTCACTTCTACGGACTAGAAAAATTTTCGAAGAGTCGTGAGTCGTAGATATGAATTTAAAATAAATCAAGTCTATAACATTATCGACAAAATCGAAACAACAGTTGACGTTTTCTACACCAACTTCAGCCTCATCGTCAGCTTGCTCACCAGACCAATTGAGGTACACGTTAGTCTCTATATCATCGGCCACTTGGCCTTGCGCCTCTTCATCTTGGCTTTTGTAGCCACTTCATGTAATCTCCTCGAGGATTATTCTCTCAGCTTTAGCTTCATCGGGAGTCATTTTACCTACTAGAGTAGAGTTACATTATCACCGGTGCTCAAAGTCGTTAAAACAATGGTTGCATCAGTATTCGATACTAAGGGTTCGAATGACTTGGATCATATACTATCAGGAAAATTTCTTAGATCGTATACCATCACGAAAACCTACTTAGATCATATTGATGGAATTGTGCCCAAGAGAATTCTAGGGGAACCAGAAGTTCTGGCCTAGGGCCGGAAGTTCCGGGTTCTGGAGCATCTGGAAGTTTCAGTTATAACTGAAAGTTCCAGGCCAGCCCCAGTTTTGGTTTCTGGAGGAGCCAGAAGTTCTGGTTGGACCAAAAGTTCCGGACCTGCCTGGACGAACCGGAAGTTCCGGTTAGACCGGAAGTTCCGGGTCAAAATAAATTCAATACAGAAGGATATTTTCGGAAGTCCTGGTTAGAACCAAAAGTTTCGGTCCAGGTGAACATATTAGATCTACTGGGCTTTAATACAGATTAAAGGCCCATGACAGGGCACTATATAAAGAGAGGAGGTGCTAGCACGAAAAGGCTGCTGCTTGATATTGGTACGACCATACCCTAGCCACCACCTCTCTCTTTGCTACCCCGATTGTAGCGATCTCTCCCCGGATCTCGCGAGTGGTGCTAGCACGCCGGCGTGAGGTGATCCTATTCCTAGACGTGTGGATACCGTAGAGGCACTACACCAATAGTGGTGCTCGTCTTCCTTCCATGGAGTTCACCGGATCACGGGATCATCTCGTCTTCATCGCCGGGTCACCAACAAACGAACGGAGCCGAGACGAGTAGCTCAAGGACGCGCTTCATCGACTCTACTTTCGCTGCCCGAGCGCGTCTCGTGGCTTAAGGTAACGATCCATGATCCCATTACACGCATGGTTCCTGGGCTAACGGGGTAAATTTTTAAAATTAAGCACTAGCGTAGCCTCCCCATAACCCAACAGTGGTATCAGAGCCTACGTGCGTAGTGTTCGATCTGGATCGATCACATATAAGTGATATATGATGGAAATAGATTGGATCTATTGTTTTTGCGTCAGATTTTCTGAAAGTTCTGGTTGGACTGGAAGTTCCGGGACGAAATAATTTTTGATATAGAATGTTATTTTTGGAAGTTCCAGTTGGACCAGAAATTCCGGGTCCGGAAGTTCCGAACAGAAATAAATTCCATACAGAAGGTTATTTTCAGAAGTTCCGGGTGTGAGTCGGAACTTCCATGCCAAAATAAATTCAAGTGAGAAGGTTGATTTCGGAAGTTCCGGCCCTGAGCCGGAAGTTCCGGGCCCTTCGACCGGATGTTCTGGAAGTACTGGCCAGAACTTCCGAGTCTAGTTCAGTCACGTCTAGATGCCGCTTAACTCGTTTTTGCAGTGAATGTTGTGACTGGTATGGCCTTGCAAATGTATGAGATACAAGCTTGTAATAACATGGTTTGCATGTCATGGTTGATTACAGCCCAAGACTGTTCAAATATTGTACGACCTGCTCATGTAATTAGTATAGTGCTATTAGATGTAATAGACTGATACAAGTTTATGGAGGCCTGAAGCATGATGACCTGAAGGACAGGAACCATAGAGATAGAGATCACCATGCGAGAGGGCCATACTATGTCACATTAATATAATTGCCTGTGATGTTTACTTATATTCCTGTCATACTATTCTTTCATGTTCTGTGTGCGAAAGGTATCATTACCATATTAGAATAGTTTTCCTCAGAAAATTAAGTATTTATGCTCTATCCAATAGCTGCACCTACCAAGGTTCTTGATCATTGATGGTATGTCTACCAAAGCAGGGTGCCATCTTTTATCTCGACCAGTTAGGGTGGATGTCAGACAACCACATGCATAGTATTGGTTTGCTTAACAAAGCTATCAAAATGGTTTTGGGCTTTGGGGCATGGAGTTGGGAGTCGGGCATTAGATGCTACCCTAACGATCATTTTACATATTGTGGCATATCTTTTATTTGATAGAAGATTAACATAGCATAGTGCTAAACCTTGCATTGTTGTTGTAGATCATGGCACCTACTACAAAGAACACTTCTATTTTTAATCTGCGATCCATCCTTGAGAGGGAGAAATTGTCTGGAATAAATTTTATTGACTAGTACAGAAACTTGAGAATTGTTCTCAAGCAGGAGAAAAAGAATTATGTTCTAGAGGAACCCCACCCTGATGAACCAACGGATGATACACCAATTGCTGAAAGGCGGGCTTATCAGAAGTTTGCTAGTGATTTAGTTGATGTCAGCTATCTCATGCTTGCCTGCATGTCCTTTGAGCTTCAGAAGCAATATGAGGATAGAGATGCCTACGATATGATCGTGGGGCTGAAGGACATATTTGAGAACCAAGCACAGACTGAGAGGTATAATGTCTTAAAGTCCTTGTTTGCGTGTAGGTTGGTGGAAGGCAGTCCAGTGAGTCCACATGTGATTAAGATGATTGGTTACATTGAGAACCTGAAGAAGCTTGGCTCTAAACTTGATAACGATTTAGCCATAGATGTGATTCCTCAGTCGCTCCCTGCGAGCTTCGAGCCGTTTATCATGAATTTTCATATGAATGGCATGAAGAAAACCTTAGCTGAATTGCATGGGATGCTCAAGACAGCCGAGGAAAGCCTTAAGAAAAATTCTAGTCATGTGATGATGGTTCAAAAGGAAAGTAAGAAGAGAAAGCGTAAGGGAAAGGCTAAAGCTTCAGATGCGATCTCGAGCTCTAAGTCTAATTCGGCTGGAAAGTCCAAGTCGGGCCCTGCTAACTCTGACACTTGCCACCACTGCCATAAGCCTGGCCATTGGTAGAGGAATTACAAGTTGTACTTGCAAGAACAAAAGAAAAAGAAGAGAAGTGTGACTTCCGCTTCAGATATAAATGTTATTAAAATTTATCTTGCTACTCGTCCAAGTGATTCATGGGTATTTGATACCGGATCAATGATTCACACTTGCAAATCATTGCAGGGGTTGAAAAGGACTAGAAAGTGCACAAGAGGTGAATTGGATGTTCGCATCGGCAATGGTGCAAAAGTTGCTACGTTGGCTATCGGCGTTTATTCTTTGTCGCTACCCTCAGGATTAGTTTTGGAGTTAAATAATTGTTATTTTATTTCCGCCTTGGGCAGAAACATTATCTCTTCGTCATGTTTAGAGGAAGACGGTTTTGAATTCGTAATAAAGAACAAGTGTTGTTCGATATTTTTGAATGGTATGCTATATGGTGTTTGTCTATTGTTGAATGGCTTATATGTTCTAAATCTTGAGAATACACATGTCTATAACATTAATACGAAGAAACCTTGACTCAATGATTTGAATCCTACCTATGTCTGGCATTGTCATTTGGGACATATAAATGAGAAACGCATGCAGAAGCTCTGTAGAGATGGGCTTTTGGAATCATTTCATTTTGAATCATTTGACACATGTGAGTCTTGTTTACTTGGCAAGATGACTAAGACGCCTTTTACTGGTCAAAGTGAGAGAGCAAACGAGCTATTGGCCATTGTACATACTGATGTATGTGGACCAATGAGTTCAATAGCCAGAGGTGGTTTTCAGTACTTCACAACTTTTACCGACGATTTTAGTAGATATGGTTACATCTACTTAATGAGGCATAAGTCAGAATTCTTTGAAAAATTCAAGGAGTTCCAGAATGAGCTACAAAATCATACGGGCAAGACAATCAAATTTCTACGATCGGATCGTGGAGGTGAATATTTGAGCCATGAGTTTAACGATCATCTGAAGCAGAGTAGAATTGTTCCACAGCTGACTCCACCTGGTACACCTCAGTGGAATGGGGTGTCTAAGCGGAGGAATCGAACCTTGTTAGACATGGTCCGGTCGATGATGAGTCAAACTGATCTTCCATTGTCTTTCTGGGGATTCGCTTTAGAAACTGCTGCTTTCACACTAAACAGAGTTCCATCTAAATCTGTAGAGAGGACACCGTATAAGATATGGACTAGGAAGCGTCCTGGGTTATCTTTTCTAAAGATCTAGGGTTGTGAGGCCTATGTAAAGCGTTTGACGTCTGATAAGCTCACTCCCAAATCTGATAAATGCTTCTTTGTGGGGTATCCTAGGGAAACCAAAGGATATTACTTTTATAACCAGGAAGAGGGCAAAGTGTTTGTCGCCCGAAATGGTGTCTTTCTTGAGAAAGAGTTTCTCTCGAAAGGGGTTAGTGGGAGCACGATGCAACTCAAAGAGTTTTGAGAACCACTAGAAAGTGTTTCACCTCCCACTGACCGCAACTCGACATGCAAGATATTGCAGAGCCTGTTGTCGAGACACCAGCCCCACGACGGTCGGAGAGGGTTAGCCATGCACCTGAGCGGTTTACGTTTTTGATCACTAGACAGCGTGAGTTGGATTTGTGTTCTGCCTCAATAGAGGCGCAGTGAGTTGGAAGAGTTACAAGCAAGAAACGGTTATAGATTCAACAACTAAGGTCGAGTATATTGCAGCTTCGGAAGCTACGAAGGAGGCAGTTTGGATCAGAAAGTTTGTTTCTGAACTGGGCGTTGTCCCTAGTGCGTCTAGTCCAGTGGACCTCTATTGTGATAATAGTGGTGCCATTGCGCAAGCCAAGGAGCCTAGGTCACACCAGAAGTCCAAGCACATACTTTGGCGCTATCACCTGATCCGTAAGATTATAGATAGAGGTGATGTGAAGATATGCAAGGTGCACATGGATTTGAATATAGCCGATCCGTTGATGAAGTCTCTCTCACAGCCCAGGCATGAGGCGCACTTGAGCTCTATGGGTATTAGATACTTACGTGAGTGAGTCTAGTGTATGTGAAAAGAAGTTGTTTTTGTCTATGCTGATGTACAATTGGATAATTGGTTATCTTGTTCCTTGAATAAATGTCTTTAACATTGATCAACAAGTGCGTGACTTGTTTGTGAAATTCTCTATGTTATGATGTTATTCTAAACTATCTCTAATCTCATGTCATCATGTGGGACAGTGATGATTTATAGATTAGCACATCTGTCTGATTGATGATCAAGTTTCACAGATCATAGACACAGAGATGTCAAATCAGTGATGTGGACTCATGTTAGTGAACATGGAGTTGGATAGACCCACCTTGAGATACTGCTGGGATTGTTATTTTATATGTGCCATCAGTTGTCATCTCAAATGGTGTACCTACAGAATCCTTAGACCTGAGATCGTCATTGATTCTAGAATGTGTAGTAGCACACTTAGGGGCTTCCAAACGCTATTCCGTAATAGTTTAGTTATAAAGGTTGCTTTCGGGTATGTCACGAAACATGTCGTGGGATATGAGCGGTCAAGATGGAATTTACCCCTCCTACATAACGGGAGAGACGTCTCTGGGCCCCTTGAAGTAGTCGGATTGGAAAGTGCATGGCCATGCCACTATGATCAAAGAGTTGATCATGATTGAATCCACTACTTAATCGAGTGAAGTGTCGAGCTATCAACAAGGGTGGCACGAGTCTTGCCTTTAGCTTGACTGATGTCGTGTGATAAAGGGATTGGTGCGTGAGTATATCGAGGTTCAGAAAGTATGATTTTGACTTTGTATGCTTTTGGTGGTCAATATGTGCTGCTAGGTACCGTTCTTGATCGGCGATTTAGAAAGGGTTTCCGGGTAGCGGCCGTTTGCATATGAACCTATCAGGTCGCATGCTTAAGGGGATTGGATTGTAAAGCTTACAAGAATTGGCTCTTGTGCAAGTGGGAGATTGATGGAAATGTGCCCAAAAGAATTCTAGGGGAATCGGAAGTTCTTGCCTAGGGCCGCAAGTTCTGGGTTCTAGAGCATCCGAAAGTTCCGGTTATAACCGGAAGTTCCGGGCCAGCCCCAGTTTCGGTTTCTGGAGGAGCCGGAAGTTTCGGTTGGATCAGAAGTTTCGGGCCTGCCTGGACGAACCTGAAGTTCCGGTTAGACCGAAAGTTCCGGGTCAAAATAAATTCGATACAGAAGGATATTTTTGGATGTTCTGGTTAGAACCGGAAGTTTCGGTCCAGGCGAATAGATTAGATACGTTGGGCTTTAATACAGATTAAAGGCCTGTGACAGGGCACTATATAAAGAGAGGAGCGGCTAGCATGAAAAGGCTGCTGCTTGATATTGGTACGACCATACCCAAGCCGCCACCTCTCTCCTTGCTACCCCGGTTGTAGCGATCTCTCCTCGGATCTCGCAAGTGGTGCTAGCACGTCAGTGCGAGGTGATCTTGTCCCCAGACGTGTGGATACCATAGAGGCACTACTCTAATAGTGGTGCTCGTCTTCCTTCCGTAGAGTTCGCCGGATCACGGGATAGTGTCGTCTTCATCGCCGGGTCACCAACGAATGACCAGAGCCGGGAAGAGTAGCTAGAGGACACGCTTCATCGACTCTACTTCCGCTGCCCGAGCGTGTCTCGTGGCTTGAGGTAACGATCCATGATCCCATTACACGCATGGTTCCTGGGCTAACGTGGTAAATTTTTGAAATTAAGCCCTAACGTAGCCTCCCCATAACCCAACAAATATGGCATTACAAAATGCCATATATAAATTTACATCACACGCATGCGCATTTCATTTATATCATATCATACATTCACTTAAGGGTTGCCCAAAACCTAGCGCAGGCTCCTAAAACCTCGCGCGGGAACCCTTTAGTACCGGGTGGTAAGGCTACCTGGTACTAAAATGTGTATTTCTTTAGTACCAGGTTTTAGGAGCCCGTGAGGTTTTAGGAGCCCGTGTTAGGGTTTGAGAAACCCTTTAGTACCCATAAATATTAAAACCATTTTTTTATAAGTTTATTTACATGTCATATGTAATTAACATCTTTTGTTCACAAATTAATTAATTACCAATAACTGTAACTAACTTGAAGGTTTATTAATTATTAAAAAGTGCCATTGCCATAATTAATTTCTTAGAACAATATATTGTAGTGTAATTGTATATATTTCAAATTCTTTAAATTAGTACAAGAATGTTACTTTTTCTTTACAAGCATTCCTTCATTATGATCGTGTCGTACGTAAGGAGCATCCTCGTTGCCTAATAGGATGCTTGTGTCAACCTCCACTATGAATGGTGACATCTCGTCAAACTGATTATATTCATCTTTATCTGTGACATCCTCTACTCCCAAGATTTTTCTTTTCCCTTGAAGAACTATGTGTCATTTTGCCCTATTTTCTGAATTGTCATTTGGCATTGCTCTTTTTCTAGCTTTTTTGAGTTTACTAGCCATGTCAGGCACATAGAAAACTTGTATCACATCTTTGGCGAGGACGAATGGTTTATCTCTGTATCCAATAAGATTGAGATCAACGATAGTCATACCAAATTGATCTATGATTATATCCCCTCCGGAAAACTTCACTCGTTGGCACCGAAACAGAGGAAGCTTCAAACGTCCATAGTTGAGTTCCTAGATCTCCTCTATGACACCAAAATAGGAGTTCTTCTTTCATGTGCTGTCTACATCATCTATACGTACATCACTATTTTGGTTGGTACTTTTGTTGTCTTGAGTCCTCGTGTAAAATGCATACCCATTTATTTCGTAACCTTGGAATGTCAAGATTGAGCATGATGACCCCCTAGCCAACTAGATTAGTTGATTGTCAATTGAGACATTACCCATGAGGTGATGTCGCAACCAAGCGCCAAAGCTGTCTATGTACTGACGTATAATCTAGGCCACAGACTTGCTAGGGTGTTTGGAGTATAGGATCTCCTTATGCTTCTCGATGTATGGAGCCACCAAAGATGATTGTTGCAAAACAGTGTGGTGTGCTTTAGCGAACGAATCCATGTCACTGATCATTATTGATTTCTTCTCAAGTATGCCCTTTCCTCTTAGCCTCCCCTCATGGCGTGATATAGGAACTCCAATAGGGTTGAGGTCATCAATGTAATCAACACAAAACTCTATTACCTCCTCTGTTCCGTAACCCTTTGTGATACATCCTTCTAGATAAGAACGATTACGGACATACTTCTTTAGGACCACCATATTCCTCTCGAAAGGAAACATATTGTGTAGGAATACAGGAACAAGAATTCCTATATCTTTGACAATGTGAACAAGTAGATGTGTCATAATATCAAAGAACGATAGAGGGAAGATCATCTTAAGACTGACAAGACAGTGCACCACATCGATCTGCAGCTTTTCTAGTCAGTCTAGATCAATTACCTTCTATGAAATTTCATAAAGGAATGCACATAGCTTTGTGATTGTAGCTCTAACATTTTCTGATAGAATACCCCATAGTGCAATCAGAAGCAACTATGTCATCAGGACATAAAAATCATGAGACTTTAGGTATATGAATTTCTTCTCTTGGATGTTTATCAATCTTTTTATATAGGAGGAGTATCCAGGTGGGACATTCACACTATTCAAGCATTCAAACATGCTTTCCTTCTCGTCCTTACTAAGTGTGTAGCTGGCAAGATGTAAGCACGCGCCATTCTCTTTGTTTCGGGTGTAGGTCAGCTCGTTGTTGCATATCTTGCAGGTCTTGCCTTGCTTATAGCGTATCTTTACATGACCCATATACATCTAGGAAGCCTAGTAGGTAGACACACAGATTCTTCACAAGGTGCATCACGTCAATTGAGTGATGGACATCTAAGACTTTCTAATAAGGTAGGACCCAGAATATGGCCTTCTTCCACATTTTTGTGTTTACATATGTACTCTTTGCAGGTTTGCTACTATGGTTCTTTATAAATACCACTTTTAGATCCTTGATCATAGCAAATACATGCCTCCCATTATGATGAATAGGCCTAATACGGTGCTCCGCCTCCCCACCAAAATGCTCACATTTCTTCCTTGATGGGTGGTTGGTAGCAAGAAATCGATGATGGCCCATGTACATGACTTTCCTGCAATTTGGCAAATACATGCTGTCGGTGTTGGGTTATGGGGAGGCTACGCTAGCGTTAATTTCAAAAAATTTACCCCGTTCGCCCAGGAACCATGCGTGTAATGGGATCATAGATCGTTACCTCTAGCCACGAGATGCCCTAGGGCAGCGGAAGTATAGTTGATGAAGCGCGTCCTCGATCAGCTCCGCTCAGTTCCGTCCATTCGTCGGCGATGAAGACGACGTAGTCCGGTGATCTCTACGGGAAGATCAGCACCATAGTAGCAGCGGTGCCTCTACTGCATCCACACGTAGAGGGACGGGATCACCTCAAGCCGGTATGCTAGTACCACATGAGAGATCAAGGGAGAGATAGCCACAACCGGTGTAGCCATGAGAGGTGGCGGCTAGGGTTAGGTCGAAGCAACAGCAATGGCAGCAGCCTTTTCATCCTAGCCCTTCTCTCCTTATATAGTGCCCTCTCATATGCCTTTAATCAGTATTAAAGCCTAACAGATCTAATCTGCTCATCTGGCCTGGAAGTTCTGGTCAAGGCCTAGAACTTCTAAAAATAACCTTCTGTACAAATTTATTTCTGTCCGAAACTTCCGGTCCAACCGGAACTTCCGAAAATAACATTCTGTATCGAATTTATTTCGACCCAGAACTTCCGAGTCACACCGAAAACTTTCGGTTCGTCCAGAATACACTTTCAGGCAGGCCCGGAACTTCCGGTCCAATCGGAACTTTTGGCTCCTCTAGAAACCGAAACTAGGGTTGGCCCAGAACTTCCGGTCAAACCGGAACTTCTGGATGCTCTAGAACCCAGAACTTCTGGCCATAAGCTAGAACTTCCGGTTCTCCCAGAATTCTCTTGGGCATATTTTCATCAATCTCCCACTTGCACAAGAGCCAATTCTTGCAAGCTTCGAATCCAATCCCCTTAAACGTGTGACCCGATAGGTTCATATGCAAACGGCTGCTACCCGAAAACCTTTTCTGAATCGCCGATCAATAACGGTACCTAGCAGCACATATTAACCCCTGAAAGTATACAAAGTCAAAATCATACTTTCTGAACCTCGATATACTCACGCACCAATCCCTTTATCACACGACATCAGTCAAACTCAAGGCGAGAGTCGTGCCACCCTTGTGATAGCTCGAGACTTTACTCGATCAAGTAGTGAATTAATCATGATCAACTCTTTGATCATAGTGGCATGGCCATGCACTTTCCAATCCAACTATCTCGAGGGGCCAGAGACGTCTCTCCCGTTATTTAGGAGGGGTAAATTCCATCTTGACCGCTCACACCCCACAACATGTTTCATAACACACCCAATAGCAACCTTTATAACTACCCAGTTACAGAATAGAGTTTGGAAGCCCCTAAGTGTCACTACACATTCTAGAATCAATGACGATCTCAGGTCTAAGGATTCTGTAGGTACACCATTTGAGATGACAACTGATGGCACATCATGAATAACAATCCCAGCAGTATCTCAAAATGGGTCTATCCAACTCGATGTTCACTAACATGAGTCCACATCACTGATTTGACATCTCTATGTCTATGATCCCACGAAACATGATCATCAATCTGACAGATGTGCTAATCTATAAATCATCACTGTCCCACATGACGATATGAGATTAGGGATCATTTAGAATAACATCGTGATAACACAAAGAGTTTCACTAACAAGTCACATACTCGCTGATCAATGTAAAAAGACATTTATTCAAGGAACAAGATAACCAATTATCCAGAGTATATTAGCATAGATAAGACTCCTTCTCTCACATACACTATACTCTATCACACAAGTATCTAATACCCATAGAGCGCAAATGCGCCTCATGCCTGGGCTGTGAAGGAGGCTTTGTCAACGGATCGACAATGTTTAAATCTGTGTGCACCTTGCATATCTTTACATCACCTCTATCTATAATCTCTCTGATGAGGTGATAGCCGCCGCAGTATATGCTTGGTCTTCTAGTGCGACCTAGGCTCCTTGGCTTGCACAATGGCACCACTATTATCACAATAGAGGTCCAATAGACTGGACGCACTAGGGACAACACCCAACTCAGAAACAAATTTTCTGATTCAAACAGCCTCCTTCGCAGCTTCCGAAGCTGCTATATACTTGGCCTCCATTGTTGAATCTGCAACTGTTTCCTGCTTGGAATTCTTCCAACTCACTGCGCCTCTATTGAGGCAAAATACAAATCCAGACTGCGATCATGAATCGTCCTTGTCGGTTTGGAAGCTAGCGTCGGTGTAACCATTTACAATGAACTCCTCCTCACCTCCATAGACTAGGAATATATTCTCAGTTCTTCTCAAGTACTTAAGGATACTCTTTACTGTCGCCCAGTGACTTTCACCAGGGTTTGATTGGTATCTGCTCGTAACACTTAGAGCATAAGAAATATCTAGGCGTGTACAAAGCATGGCATACATGATGGACCCGATCGCGGAGGCATACGGGATCGCACTCATCTTCTCAAGCTCATCAAATGTCGAAGGACACTGACTCTTGCTGAGAGTAATACCACGTGACATTGGCAGAAAACCTTTCTTGGAATTCTGCATATTGAACCGTTTCAATACCTTGTCGATGCACATGCTTTGGCTTAATCCAATTAGCCTTCTCGATCTATCTCTATATATCTTTATGCCCAATATGTATACTGCATCTCCAAGATCTTTCATTGAGAAACTTTTTCGCAACGAAGATTTAACAGCATCAAGCATTGGAATATTATTTCCGATCAACAATATGTCATCCACATATAAGACTAGAAATACAAGTGCGATCCCACTAGCCTTTTTGTAAATACAAGACTCCTCTTCATTCTTAATGAAACCAAACCCTTTGATCACTTCATCAAAACGAAGATTCCAACTCCGAGAAGCCTGCTTCAGCCCATAAATGGACCTTTGCAGCTTGCAAACTTTCTCAGCATGCTTTGGATCGTCACGACCTTCAGGCTGTGTCATGTACACATCCTCACTTAGGTTTCCATTAAGGAAAGCCGTTTTGACATCCATTTGCCATATCTCATAGTCATAATATACAGTAATTGCTACGATAATCTAGATAGACTTTAGCATTGCGACGGGCGAAAACGTTTCATCATAATTAACACCTTGAATCTGCCTGAAACCTTTCGCCACCAACCATGCCTTATAGATGTGAACATTTCCAGCAACGTCTATCTTTTTCTTAAAAATCCATTTACACTCCATAGTTTTACACCATCAGGTGGATCGACCAAGTTCCAAACTTGATTCTCTTGCATGGATTCTAACTCGGATATTATGGCTCCAAGCCATTTCTCAGAGTCTGGTCCCATCACCACTTCTGAATAGGTCTTAGGTTCATCATTGTTTAACAATAATATGTCATGCTACCTAGTGGTCAAAAATGCAAACCGCTTGGGCGCACGACTCAACCTCTCTGACCGACGTGGGGCTGGTGTCTCGATAACAGGTTCTGTAACATCTCGCATATCAAGTTGTGGTTCAGTAGGAGCTGAAACACTTTCTAGTGGTTCTCGTACCTCTTCGAGTGGCACCATGCTCCCACTAACCCCTTTCGAGAGAAACTCTTTCTCAGGAAAGACACCATTCCGGATGATAAATACTTTGCCTTCTTCCCAGTTATAAAAGTAATATCCTTTGGTTTCTCTAGGATACCCCACAAAGAAGCATTTATTAGATTTGGGAGTGAACTTATCAGACGTCAAACGTTTTACATAGGCCTCACAACCCTATATCTTTAGAAAAAGATAACCCGGGACGCTTCCCAGTCCATATCTCATATGGCGTCTTCTCTATAGATTTAGATGGAACTCTGTTTAATGTGAAAGAAGCAGTTTCTAGAGCAAATCCTCAAAAGAACAATGGAAGATCAGATTGACTCATCATTGACCGGACCATGTCCAACAAAATTCGGTTCCTTCGCTTGGACACCCCATTCCATTGGGGCGTGCCTGGTGGAGTCAGCTGTGGAACAATTCCACACTGCTTTAGATGATCAATAAACTCATGGCTCAAATATTCACCTCCACGATCCGATCACAGAAATTTAATTGTCTTGACTGTATGATTTTGTACCTTATTCTAGAACTCCTTGAACTTTTCAAAGCATTCCGACTTATGCCTCATTAAGTAGAAGTAACCAAATCTAATAAAGTCATCGGTAAAAGTAATGAAGTATTATAATCCACCTCTAGCTGTAGAACTCATTGGTCCACATACTTCAGTATGTACAATGGCCAACAATTCATTTGCCCTCTCACTTTGACAAGTGAAAGGCGTCTTAGTCATTTTGCAAAGTAAACAAGACTCACATGTGTCAAGCGATTCGAAATCAAATAACTCTAAGAGTCCATCTTTATGGAGCTTCTGCATGCGCTTCTCATTTATATGACCTAAACAACAATGCCAAACATAGGTAAGATTCAAATCATTAAGCCGAGGCTTCTTGGTATTAACGTTATAAACATGTGTATCCTCAATATTCAGAATATATAAGCTATTCACCAGTGGACAAACACCATAGAGCATACCATCCGAAAATATCAAACAACACTTGTTCTTTATTACGAATTTAAAACCGTCTTCCTCTAAACATGATGAAGAGATAATGTTTCTATCCAAGGCAGGAATGAAATAACAATTATTCAATTCCGAAACTAATCCTGAGGGTAGCAACAAAGAATAAACGTCGACGGCCAACGCAGCAAAGTTTGCACCATTGCCGACGCGGATATCCAATTCGCCTCTTGCACACTTCCTAGTCCTTTTTAGTCCCTGCAACGATTTGCAAGTATGAATCATTGATCCGGTATCAAATACCCATGAATCACTTGGACGAGTAGTAAGATTAATTTCAATAACATTTATACCTGAAGTAGAAGTCACACTTCACTTCTTTTTCTTGAGTTCTTCCAAGTACAACTTACAATTCCTCTGCCAATGACCAGCCTTATGGCAGTGGTGGCAAGTGTTAGAAGTAGTAGGGCCAGTCTTGGACTTTCCAGCTAGTTTAGACTTAGAGCTCGAGATCACATCTAAAGCTTTAGCCTTTCCCTTGCGTACAGGGAGCGACTGGAGAATCACATCCGTGGACAAATCTTGGTCAAGGGGAAAACCAAGTTTTTCTATGCTCTCAATGTAATCAATCATCTTGATCACATGAGGACTGGCTAGGCTGCCTTCCGCCAACCTGCACGTAAACAAAGACTTTGAGATATTGTACCTCTCAGTCCGTGCTTGGTTCTCAGTCCCACGATCATATCATAGGCATCCCTGTCCTCATATTGCTTCTGAAGCTCAGAGGACATACAGGCAAGCATGAGACAGCTGACATCAATTGAATCATTGGCGTGCTTCTCATAAGCCCACCGATCCGTGGCAGATGCATAAAGTTTGAGAACATATTCCTTTTTCTCTTGCTTGAGAACAATTCTCAAGTTTCTATACCAGTCAATAAAGTTTGTTCTATAAAGCTTTTCCTTTTCAGGAATTGATCGCAAATTAAAAGTGGAAGTGTTATTAGCAGTAGGTGCCATGATCTACAACAAAAATGCAAAGTTCAACACTATGCTATGTGAATCTTCTATCAAATAAAAGATACCCCACTATATGTAAAATGATCGCTTTTCCTCTAACGACACATTGTGGGACAAGATCCATATTCATCTAACTCCTAGTGAGCTTTAGCATCACTGCTAGAAGATTAGTGACATAGGTAAGCAACACTTTGCTAATCACATCTCTATGTGACTCTTGTTTGTTGGGGTGACATCTAATGCCCAACGCCCAACTCCATGCCCCAAAGCCCAAAACCGTTTTGATAGCTTTATTAAGCAAACCAATACTATGCATGTGGTGTTCGACACCACCCTAACTTATTGAGATAAAAGATGGCACCCTGCTTTGGCAGACCCACCATACAATGATCACAACCTTTGTAGGTGCAGCTATTGGAAAGACATCAATACTTAATTTTCTGAGAGAAACTATTCTAACATGGTAACGATGCCTACCGCACACAGAACATGAAAGAATAGTATGACAGGAACAATAAATAAATATCATAGGCAATCATATTAACTGTGACATAGTATTGCCCTTTTCACATGGTGATCTCTATCTCCATGGTTCCTGTCCTTCGGGTCATCACACTTCAGGCATCCATGAACTTGTATCAGTCTATTACACCTAATAGCACTATACTAATTACATGAGCAGAAGCATCACATGTCGACACGCAGGTCGTACAATAATTGAACAGCCTTGGGCTGCAATTAACAATGACACGCAGGCCATGAAAATTACACGTATTCATCATATACATCACAAGGCCATACCGGTCACAACATTCTATGCAAAAACAAGTTAGGCATAGAATCTACACGTGACTGAACAAGACCCGGAACTTTCGGCTCAAAGGCCTAGAACTTCTGGTCGAAGGGCCTGGAACTTCTGAGTCAAACCCGGAACTTCCAAAATCAACCTTCTGTATCGAATTTATTTTGGCCCAGAACTTTTGGGTCACACCCGGAACTTCTAAAAATCTGACACAAGAACAATAGATCTAATCTATTTTCACCATATATCACCTATATGTGATCGATCCAGATCGAACACTATGCACGTAAGCTCTGATACCACCGTTGGGTTATGAGGAGGCTGCGCTAGCGTTAATTTTAAAAAAATTACCCCGTTCGTCCAGGAACCATGCGTGTAATGGGATCATAGATCGTTACCTCTAGCCACGAGATGCGCTAGGGCAGCGGAAGTAGAGTTGATAAAGCGCGTCCTCGATCAGCTCCGCTCAGTTCCGTCCGTTCATCGGCGATGAAGACGACGTAGTCCAGCGATCTCCACAGGAAGATCAGCACCGCAGTAGCAGCGGCGCCTCTACGGTATCCACACGTACAGGGACAGGATCACCTCAAGCCGGTATGCTAGTACTGCGCGAGAGATCAGGGGAGAGATAACCACAACCGGTGTAGCCAGGAGAGGTGGCGGCTAGGGTTAGGTCGAAGCAACAAGCAACAGCAATGGCAGCAGCCTTTTTGTCCTAGCCCCTCCTCTCCTTATATAGTGCCATCTCATAGGCCTTTAATCAGTATTAAAGCCCAACAGATCTAATCTATTTGTCTGGCCCGGATGTTCTGGTCTAGGCCTAGAACTTCCGAAAATAACCTTCTGTACGAATTTATTTCTGTCCAGAACTTCTGGTCAAACCAGAACTTTCAAAAATAACATTATATATGGAATTTATTTCGACCCAGAACTTCTGGGTCACACCTAGAACTTCCGGTTCGTCCAGAATACACTTTCAGGCAGGCCTAGAACTTTCAGTCCAATCAGAACTTCCGGCTTCTCCAGAAATCGAAACTAGGGCTAGCCCGGAACTTCTGGTCGAACCGGAACATCTGGATGCTCCAGAACCTAGAACTTCTGGCCTCAAGCCAGAACTTTCGATTCTCCTAGAATTCTCTTGGGCATATTTCCATCAGTCGGTATCATCCAAACACTGGATGCAGGCCTTAAATTCCTTGATAGTCAACCCTGATAGGTTACCACGAACAACATAACTCGTAGGGTGAAGTACTCCTATTTGTACTCATCCCATACACGTACACTATCATTCCACATCGATAATAAATCATCAACCAATAGTTTGAGATACACATCAACGTCATTACCAGGTTGCTTTAGGCCTTGGATAAAAACTGGCATTATAATAAACTTTTGTTTTATGCACAACCAAGGAGGAATGTTATAGATACACAGAGTCACCGGCTAGGTACTGTGACTACTGCTTAAATCACTGAAAAGATTTCATGCCATCCATACTTAGGCCAAACCTTATGTTTCTTATCGCATTTGCAAAGTCTGGGTACTTTCTGTCAACGTTTCTCCATTGGGACCCATCAGCGGGGTGTCTCAACATTCTATCTTTCTTATGTTCTTCTTTATGCCACCATAACATTTTAGCATGGGCTTTGTTTGCGAACAAACGCTTCAACCGTGGTATTATGGGGAAATACCACATCACCTTAGCAGAAACCCTCTTCCTGTGATGGTGCCCCTCAATGTCACTAGGGTCATCACACTTAATCTTATACCATGACGCACCGCACACCGGACAAGCATTTAAAGACTTGTATTCCTCGCCGCAATAGAGAATACAATCATTGGGGCATGCATGTATCTTTTGTACTTCTAATCCTAGAGGGCAGACAACCTATTTTGCCTCTTATGTTATTTAAGGTAAATTGTTTCCCTCTGGAAACATATTTTTAATGAGCCATAATAACTCATTGAATCCTTTATCAGACATACCATTTATCGCCTTCCATTCTAACAAATCTAGTGTCGTACGCAATTTTTTCTTCCCGTTTTTACAATCTAGGTACAACAATGTCTAGTGGTCATCTAACAAGCATTCAACCTTTTTAACGTCCATTTCACAATCAAAGTCATCCTCTACATCATCTAACATCTGTTCTAGGTCATCATCTTCCACAACATTGGTATCTGTTAGCATTATGCCCTAGAGGCAACATGGAGATATTATACATGGCATACTATGTTTATGAAATCAAGTTACTGTTCCTCGAAATAGATTGTCATTATGGATCAACGAATGCGTGATTTCTTCATGAGACTCATAATGTGACTATTTCTAAATAATCCCTGATCGGATATAGGTCATATGTGGAATACATATGACTGAGATTAGCATGTGTATTGATTGATGATCAAGTCTCAAGAATCATGGGTATGGAGATACCAACTCAATAACATGAACATATGTTAGAGAACATATGTGGGATAGACCCACTATGAGGCACTGTTGAGATTTTACGTGTCATCAATTGGTTTTAGTAGTGTTTATGTAAAGTCCTTATACCTGAGATCATCATGGTTTTCAATATATGTAGTAGTTTACTTTGAGTCTACCAAATGCTACTCTATAACTGGGTAGTTATAAAAGTAGTCCTTGGGTATGTTATGAAATATGTAGTGGAATATGAGTGGCCAAGATGGAATTTGCCCCTCCTTACGGGAGAGATATCTATGGGTCCCTCGATGTAATGGATTATAGAAGTGCATGGTCATGCCGAAATGATTAAAGAGTTAATCACAGGTTATAATCCAATACGTAGATCGAGAGAGGATCGAGCTATTGATAGGATGGCACAAATCTCACCTTCTGCTCGATCAACATCATGAGGCAAAAGGATATGTCTATATAGAACATTACAAGGTTCAGCCGATATGATCTTTACGTATACTTTGGTTAATATGCTTTGCTAGAGGCCGCTGTTAATGGAGTTTAGAAAGGAGTTTACATATGTTAACCAAGCTATGCGTGAACCTACAGGGTCACATACTTAATGGGTTAGAACATTGGATTCGAATAGGATTCGAATTGAGCTCAATTTGGATAGAGATCCAAACGGTTTAGATAGAGATCCGAACAGATTGGATAAGGATCCGAGTAGAGTCCTAGTTGGGCATGGTAGAGCCCAAGCAAGGACGTCTATATATATGAGGGTGCAGAGCGCGGGGAAGCTAAGCCTTTGCTGATTCGCATGTTGATCCTTGTGCTAAGTTGTTAGCCACCGAGAGCAAACCCTAGCCACCACCTCTTGAGAGCCTAACCTTCTCGTCGACCGCCTAGGTGCTAGTACACCATCGACCGGCGTTCCCACCCCAAATGTGTGGATTCTTGTAGAGGCGTTGCTATTCTGCTTCGTATCGGTATCGACATCACTGATTGGATCGGCGGTGTCATCGGCTACTTCTCGAGGATCGTCATCGGCTTGAAAGAGAAGTCCTAGAGAGTTCTCGAGAACATTGATCGGCTTCCCGAGTACGTTGATCGGCTTCCTGATCACATCAGTACACTCGAGTTGGATTGGCTCGCTACTCCAACTCTCCTTCCACTGCACTGCGTGCCTGAGGTAATGATCTATGGTCCCACTCTTAGCAAGATATCTTGGTGTGCACGGTAGAAAATTTTTATTTTTGACTAGCATAGCCTCCGTATTCCCCAACAGTATCTGCAAGGGATTCATACTAGGTGAAGCCTAGAATGTTATTATTGTCCTGTTCTTCATCATCATCTTCATGTATAACACTATTTTCTCCGTGCTTTGTCCAACAATATAATTAGGCATGAATCCCCTTCAGAGCAAGAGGAAGTGAATTGTACTTGTCTTGGAGTATGCCCACAGAGTCTTGCAGTCTATGCATAGACAACATATGAAACCCGATAGAGGATTTTGGGCCTTGGCTGCTTCGAGAAAATCACGTACACCATAATTGAATTCTACAGAGCATCGGTCAACGCCGTAGATCCACTGCCGGTTCATCTACATTAACAAGATTACAGTCCAATTAAATTTAATCATATTAGGAAATTTTAACCAACATCAAAGTAGATTTTTTAGCCCAATTAAATGTAATGATTAACTGAAGCATATACATCACGCGCAATGCACACAAAGCCAAAATTTCTCAACTCATATCTCTGAAGCAAAAAAAGATAATCCCATGGTTCTTCTTAACCAATGTACATATTACCTTGCAACTCTCAAGCAAAAAGAATCAATCATAACTAGAGAATAGATCATCGACAAATAATTTCAACACATTTCTAGATAATGTACATTTCTTAAGAACAACACCTAAGAAACAACCAGATGAATTAACAAGGCTGCAGGAATCAAAGTATCATATTACACAAATCAAGCACCAAATTTATCTTACAGTAAAGAATGGAGCTACTAATGTTCAAGCACCCACAAGATCAAAATCACCAAAAATAATTAAAATTTCGGCAGCTGCTATAACCTCCTCTCTGTTTCTCTCTGTTCGATCACCAACACATCACAAGCTGCAGGAATCAAAGTATCACATTTTTCACAAATCTGCCCATATGTCCATGTAGATAATGTATCACATTTTACAAATCAAGCACCATGTTGATCTTACAGTAAAGAATGGAGCTACTAATCTTCAAGCAACCGCAAGCTCAAGATCACCACAAAGAATTGAAATTTTTGTTGGGTTATGGGGAGGCTACGCTAGCTTTTAATTTTAAAAATTTACCCCGTTAGCCCAGGAACCATATGTATAATGGGATCATGGATCGTTACCTTGAGCTTCGAGACGCGCTCGGACAGCGAAAGTTGAGTCGACGAAGCGCGTCCTCGAGCTACTCCTCTTGACTCCATTCGTTCGTTGGCGATCACGCGATGAAGACAACGCGATCCTACGATCTGACGATCTCCACGGGAAGAAGACGACGAGCACCACTATTGGAGTAGTGCCACCACGGTATCGTCACGGGCCTTTAAACTGTATTAAAGCCCAACAGATCTAATCTGTTCGCCTGGACTGGAACTTTCGGTTCTAACCAGAACTTCCAAAAATAACCTTCTGTATCGAATTTATTTTGACCCGGAACTTCCAGTCCAACCGGAACTTCCAGTTCGTCCAGGCAGTCCCGGAACTTTCGGTCCAACCGGAACTTCCGGCTCCTCCAGAAACCAAAACTGGGGCTGGCCCGGAACTTCTGGTCTAACCGGAACTTCCGAATGCTCCAGAACCAAAAACTTCCGGCCCTTAGCCAGAACTTCCGCTTCCCCCAGAATTCTCTTGAGCACAATTCCATCAATTTTAGCAGCTGCTATAACCTCCTCTTCGTTCCACTCTATTCGATCATCGGCACATCACAAGCTATAAGAATCAAAGTATCATATTTCACAAATCAAGAACTAGGTTGATCTTACAGTAAAGAATAGAGCTACTAACCTTCAAGCACCCGCAAGATTGAAATCATCGAGAAGAATTGAAATTTCGGCAGCTGTTATACCTCCTCTCTTTGCATCATAAGCTACCTCGCGATGCTAGTGAGGAGCCAATTTATATTGTTCATCATGATAGTATCGGATCGGGAAAGCACCCTGCACTAATAAAGAGTTTTAGTACCAAGTTGGGAGACCCTCTGGGGCCATATTTATTAGTACCGGTTGGTCTCTCCACCTAGTCTTAAAGCTCAAGTTTTTTGTACTGGTTGGAGAACCTGACCGATACTACTAAGTATAGTACTAGGCAGTCTCTTGACTCAGTGCTAAAACTCTTTATTAGTACCGGTTTTACCTATCCTTGACTTTCTCTCTGGTTTTTTGACCATTGTAAGGGACTTTTATTACTGGCTCAAATTAGAATGGGTACTAAAGGGGTGGATAAAACCCCACTTCTCTAGTAGTGATTTGGCATGCTTTGCCCTTCGCTCCTGCACTCATATACTCATATTGGATGCATCGTGCTTATGGTTGTCTCCGCCTGGCAACTCACCTCAGCCACCTCAGCCGCTGTTGAATGTAACTTTCCATGCACAAATGATAGTTCCATTGAATGATATAATGATACTATAAAGATACTTTATTTTTCCAGTGTAAAATAAATTGTCTTCATATTATTTGACCAATATTTCAACGCTCCATTAATTTGAGCAGCATGGTTTAAGAGGTTTTACGTTCAGAGAAATATATGTAATTATATTCGTTTTGACTTGTATTTGTTCCATAATTGTATCTAATATTATCTATTTTCATATCCGTATGGGAGTATTTGTTTCTATTTCTGAATCTATGAAAAATATGAAAACAAATATGATATATTTCCTTTAATCACCAATCCTGTCCTCTCTCCAATTTCTTTCCGCAATTCCATATGTTCTAAAAAATTCACATTTGAATCCAATTTTTAATGGTTTTAATTTTATTAGAAATAGTAATAGAATCAATTTATTCAAATTATAGAGAGTGTCGGGGATATGACCTCTGGGTATCTCATGTTGGGCTTATCAGTCCGGAGCGAAAGCAGGCCAAGTCCAGCATTAGAGTCTGGTATGTCCCATGAAGGGGGTTCAGTCCCGATAAGGAAGGTGTTGACGCAAAAATCACAGGTATTCCTACGTCTTCACACTCAAAGGCCTGGAAGTGTCTGCTTAGCTCCAGTGCAGGTCCTAAATAATCCAGAGGTATCAGTTGGCGTGCCAGTCAATTTGACCATACAATTGATAAAGAAACAAATGTAAGATGTCATAGCGCTAACAGCGATAGCCTATCGGCATCGGTAACGATAGCACATACAGGAATCATAATGCATTAGAAAAAGTGTATGCAGAATAATAAACCCTACCAATCAGCTCTGGTATTACAATTCTACGATACCAACCTCTACAGTTCAAACTAAACCGATGCAGCATAAAGATAGGTTATCAAGAGCATAACAAACAGAATATACCCGATTGATAGAGTAACTAATAACTCATCGGCTAAAACTCCGATGAACGTCGTTTTAACACATCGAGCCAGATCGTCCCGTGTGTAGCCCCGTCAACGCTATGGATCGGACTCAACCGAGACAGCATGCCGATGATGATCGGCATATGATCTAACCTAATACAACGAGCTAAACCACCGTAATTGGCAAACACATAGATCCACTCAATAAGGCACAGTACTAGAAGATGAATCAATGCATTAAACCGATAACTAGTAAACCTACTCCATCTGATCACAGTATTGGACTCAACCAAGAAAGCCATGAACACATGAATCGGTTCACCAAATAGGCTATCTCCATCGAAGTTAGAGATCGGACTCAACCGATGTAGCCATAACTACAACGGAGAATCACCCTAATGCTACGTATCTAAAGTTGGCGATGCGCCGAAGGGTTTAATTGACTGAATTGTGTGTGTCTACAATGATCCCGGGCTTACATATTTATAGCCGGGTGGATACGTCATCTACGGATAACAGCGAATCCTAACTAACTTATTTATTTGCTAACTAAATAAAAAGCTAATAACGAAGTATCAGCCCACGCCACGCGTAGCCCGTCTTCGCCTGTTATACCTTCATAGATGGCCCATCGGCTCTTGTTGCCTGGCTCGCCTAACTGATGGTGTGCCGGTCTAAATTCCAGTGTCAACACATGCCCCCGAGTTCAAAATGTGAAATGTCGCGTTTTGAAATCTCCCTCGAGAACTACATCGTCGGATTGCTGAGTATAAATCGTACCCGATAAGCTTCCTTCCTCAAGCTTGGTCACTCTCACCATACACCAATTTACTCTTTCTCTTCTTCTTTTACCTCTCGCCATGGCGTCTGATGTCCTGAGCTCTCCACCGAGCAAGAGGGTCAAGCTGAATGATCATGATGCTTCTAGTGATCATGAATCAGTACGTCTCTTCTGATCATTCAATCTTTGCTTGCTCAACTTCTCGCTTCATCTGTTCTAAATTTTGTGTGCGCTTCATCTTCATCTTCGAGCTCTAGGCCTCGACTGTTCCAATTACAAATTTGCCAAACCCATCACCTTCTAACAATTCGAATGCCCCAACATAACTGGCCAGTGCCGATGGCGACCATGTCCCAAATCACTTCAACTTCTACCTTGGTGATGATGACAACTCTGGTGATTCTCTACTGGCCGTGAGTGCCTCATCTACACGCCAATACCATCAGGTAACTTGTTCATTATGTTTGTTTGTTTTTGAATTCCTCATCAGCTTACCCCATACTTTCTGTAGGAATCTTAAGCATTGGATAGGGCTTCCCCCCTCTGAGACCTCGTGTCGAATGACCTATCGGCTTTGCTGCATCATCTTCGATGTTCGATCGGCATTTTCTTTCAAAACATCGAAGCAGCATGATCTCGTCTTCAGAACGTGTTCGATCGCTCTCACAAGATCTAGCCGATGTCCTTCTATGGGTATACTCTCATCAGCACCAATCAGCCTACCATACTACGTGTGCTGGCCTTGCCGATCGCGGCATGCAAAGGGTTCACCAATAGGGGTTTGAGTCAGCCGATGTGAGGGTACGAGAGGCTGACTGTCATCTTCAATTTCTGCTCAAGCTACCTGACCAAGATCAGGCATACCTAGATCGGCTAAGACTAGAAGAAGATCGCCTTCTTCGAGAAATACAAGTCTGGACCGACCAACTGAATCGGCTTCACACCTGTATAACAAATTGATAGCAGTTCTTGAGCGACCTATCGAT
Source organism: Zizania latifolia (assembly GCA_000418225.1). Classification (NCBI taxonomy): domain Eukaryota; kingdom Viridiplantae; phylum Streptophyta; class Magnoliopsida; order Poales; family Poaceae; genus Zizania; species Zizania latifolia. The sequence continues at coordinate 1,143,504 of KE372368.1, forward strand.
CAAAATTACCTTAAGGAAGGCCGAGCTGATCAACTTAACCAAGGAGCATGCTCAGAAGCAGCAAGCCCATCGGCTGATCGTCGGCGATGATGAGGATGCGACTAACACCATCATGTCCTTTGAGAAAACTCAAGCCGATGCCGTCCTTAGCTTGTAACGATTTTTAAGCATCTTGTAATCGTCTCGCTTGCCATCGGTTTTTGTACTGCTCTTTCTTTGTAAATAATAAATATCTATTGAAGAACTTGTATCTGATGAATTTGTCTTGTTGGTGATAACCATTTTCCATTTCTCTACCGATGAGCCCTTGCGTAAGGGTTTGGACTATTTGGCCGAACGCATCCTCTGATCGGCCTTCTGGGACTGCTGGTAGGTCGCCCTCCTACTTAAGTCGCAACACGTTTAGCAACACATTGGCAACCTTGGAAATTTCACCTTCAAAATTTTGAGCTGGAATGACTTCGAATCTATCGGCTCATGCTCATCGGCTTCGAACAAGCATGATGCCCCCTGAGTCGGTTTAGCAAAACTCTAAAAGTTTTGAAAGTTTCACCTTCAACCCTCTGAATGTTGAACTGGAAGGACTTCAAGTCTGTCGACTCATGTTCATCGGCTACGAAAAAGCGTGAAGCCCCCCTGAGTCAGTTCAACAAAACTTCAAAAATTTCACACTCGAACTTCTTTCACACTCTAACTTCTGCTTGTTGAACTCGGCCGACTCTGAGTCTGTCAGTTTATGCTCATCGGGTTTGAATAGGCACGATGCCCCCCGAGTCAGCCATTGTTGACGAATTTTGACCGTCTCTCATAAATAAGCGCGTGTCGGTTGGAGTTCCTCTATAATGGTGCACCGTATGCCCCCGAGTTTAGGACGTGGGCGGGCGTGTTTTGAACTTCTGCCTGATATCTTGCTACCGTTGCATCCCTTGATCTCTACATTGGGAACCCAACCGGCACCGTCCTGTCATTATAAAGCCTGAGACCCCTTTTCCTTTCGGTGCAAGCTTTCTAAATCTTCTCTCTCCTTCGGCAAACCCCTCTAATCTCCTGTCTCCTCCGGCTTGCTCTCGCTGCTGTCCTTCGATCCTGTCACTGCTTCGTCGTCCGGCACCGCTCGTTATCATCAATGGATTTTTCGTCACGCACTCATGCAACCTCCCCGAATGCCAAAATTCCTGAGGTACTTGTTTTCTTTGTTCTTCATAGTTTCTATAGGAATACTGTAGATCATTCTCTTTACTTTGTTTGTTTCTGTAGACTGCTAGGAATCAGTTGTTAATCCCATTAGGCTCGAATCCCGCCACCTACTAGTTATGGCCTTATGGCGAAGCCGATCCCTCTGATCTTATCAACTGTGAGACTGATCGCATCCTGTTCCGTGTGGCTTCACGAAACCTAGCTGATTAGGAACACAGCTTCGATGCTTGGCCTAGCATGGTACCTAGATGAAGAGATTGGTTTTTATGGGTATCGGCCGTCCACCATTTATTCTGGGATGAGCTGAAAATTGGTCACTGCATCGGACTGTCGCTGGCCGATCCTCAAATGGACTACCCCTAATAGTATCGGCTTGTCTCTTTTGGTCTAACGCTCTAGATGCCTTCATCTTTGGTCATGGAGTAATGGGACCAACTCTCCTTGATGTGGTGATGCTAACTGGTCTGGAGATTGTGGAGCCTAACTACGACATGGATTTTGGGATCAAATCAACCCATCGTCTTCAGGCGGCACTCTGGGCACCTAGAGGCGATATATCGAGCATCACAACAAGAAGACTGGAACTATTGGACCATGGGAACATGCTGCCTTTCTCAACATGTGGCTAGCGTACTTCTTCTGCAACTCCCCTCGTGGCCCTTCCGATGACTATTAGTATCTGGCCGAGCACCTGGCCGATCATGCCCGCCTGCCGATCGGCCGTATTCTTTTGGCTTTGACCTTTCATATACTTCATCAGATGGCTGAAGGGCTTCTGTGCAGGAGGTTGATTGATCGAATTCAAGGGCCCTGGTGGTTTGCGCAGATTTGGCTGAACGTTGTTGGACCAAAACTAGCGACCAGAGGGGGGGGTGAATGGGCGCAAATAAAATTCGCAGCGGAAAAACGAACTCCTGAAATTTAAGTATTGGACTTGCAAGTGACTTGAGAGAAATCAGTTCGAGACTAGATAATAAAGTCACACCTGGCAATCCGATACAAATCTTTCAGGATAAAAACTTTCTCAATCTCAAGTATCCAACTCGCGAGTGATTAGATGAGACAAGGCGAACGCCTGTGCTAATGTTGTTCACTCATAAAG
>KE372368.1:1169417-1180788 GCA_000418225.1 Zizania latifolia
GATATCAGCGATATCATATTCGTTTCCGTATCCAAAAAAAATATCCGTATCCGAAAAATCCGTATCTGAATCAAAAAAATTCGATTCCGAATCCGTTTTTCCAGATACGATCGAAAACTATCCGAACCACTTTTACCGCTAGAGATCATAGCGCCTTCCACAGGAATAGCTGCCCGTGTAAACGATTTCCCTCGTGGTCGCCGAGGAAAAGCCGAAAAAGCTGCGCCCACCACGCCTGAGTCCCAACCGCGCCCCACGCCCGGCTCCGTGGTTTCCGCCGTGCCGACACGCCGCAAGCGCCCCACCACCCGCCGCACGCATGCCCCGAGCCGAGCCCCACGACGGCATCGCGGCGCCCCACACTTGGTCAGGGTCACCTGCACCGCCGCACCCACCTAAAACCAACGCGAGAATACGGGATCGATCAGCCACCGACACACACGGCGTTGCCGCTAGAATATAACGGCGCGCGGACGAGCGGGTCCTGGATGTCAGCTAGCCCCCGCACCGATGCACGCCGGCAACGGCCGTCGTGATTCTTCCCCCCGCATGTACGGCGGCGCCCGCTCGGCGAGGCTCCCGGCCCCGCTGGGAGGCGGCCAGGTGGGCCCCAGCCACGCGCGCGTGGAAATCTCACCTGATCACTTCTCTCCCTCTCCCGTAAGCTGTAGCTGCAGGCAGAGAGGGGCCAGCAGGTTAACGAAATCGTTTTGGGACTGGATATCGTCTGAGCTCAAAATAGTGGTTACCAAAAAAATTCGATCAAATTTTACATTTTAAAATTTGAATTCAGATCAGTTCACGAAATGGTTTCAAATTCGGTTACCGTGGTATGCGTTTCGGTTACCGTGGTAACCATGATACCGAGCTCGGCTACCTTGGTACCGGTCAAACAATTTTTCAGTGAAAAAATAAAAACTGTAAAATCATAGAAAATTATTTTTTAAGATAAATAGAAAAATTACAATACCACAAATTTTATAAGTTTACAATAAAATACAAATTACAAAATAACATGGTTAATTGTCAATTCGAGTATTTCTAACTTATCATTGTTAGCTCTAATAGTTATAAGCGGCGTTATATTCATCTATAGACATTAGTTACAAGTCATATAAAGCAAGAATGTTTGCTTTGTACTCCTCTTAGCTTTGTCCTGTTTAAGCTGTAGTGGTTTGTCATTCTTCATATAATATGAAATAAAATTAAGGATCCTGCCGCTTGTATACATATCTAATAGAAGTAGCTTTTGGAATGGAATAAGGATACAGATAAGAATGCGGATAAGGATACCCATAAGTGATATTGCTGTATGCTGTAGAGTTAGAACTAGAGCTATAACTATTTTGGGGAGCGTCGAACGTTTGTTGTCGACCTCGGGGAGTAATTGTTGTTCTCTTTAACATTAGATTAATAGTGTATGCAACACAAGGTTGTTACACTATTTGCTAGATATTCTTGTTTCACTAGCTTAGTACTTTATGTGCATATGAATCGCTAAACTTTATATGTATATGAATTAACATACCAATAGCTATAGATTTTATATGTACATGAATCAACTGAATAAGCCTTATGACTTAACAGTGTGAGTGCTTATGGATCAATAGGTTTGGAACAAATAATTAACAGACAACACTTATCAAGAATGATATTTTGTTTGAACAAACATATGACATTAATCTAAAAGACCTGCATACAAAGAATTAAACAATAACAAGCGAAGAAGATTGAAAAATAAATTATTTTTGTATTTTGTATTTTTTTTCATCTTACTTTATTCATAACTTTGTGATAGTTCAATATTTTGGAAAACTAATTTCACCATAAATCATATTAATTTACCTACTATTTTTAGAATTTTTTCTAATTTTTTTCATTTTTTTAATTTCAAATTTGAATTTTAAATGAAATCGGTCAGTACGTCGATACCGAACGCAAGTGGTATGTCGGTAACCAAACGATAACCGTGGTTACCGAACGGTTTTGTTAACCGGGGGCCAGCAATGAGGACGTGGATCCTCTGCTTTATATGCTGCTACCGCAGAGAATAAATTCAGTGCATTACTATAAATCCAGACCATCCATCCAAGAACCAACGCCTCTGCTTCTTTCGCTCGTTCTCCAGCTGAAAACACTAGCACACGACCAACGTCCTCGATACTTTCTCCGGGCTATGGATAGCCAATCGGGTGACCCGACGGGGCACAACAAATTAGGGCCTAAACTCAATTCGACACAGTATAAGAAGGTTACTTGGTCATATCCTACTAGCCCGTAGGTTTCGCCGATGATATGATGAGTCGTGTCGTGTCAATTTATATGTTTCACGGACGGTATGAATTATAATTAGTTGCATCATGTTGGTATGTTTAGTCCAACAAGTAGATTAAGCTGATGTCGAGCCTATATTTAACGAACTACATAAAGAAAACTAAATGATTGAGGAAACTATTTAAGCGAGTCATGCTTTTTCGTTGCATCGTCAACCCAAACACGACACAGGATAATAGGCCATATTAGTATAGACCATGTTATGTTTGTGCTGAACCAAAATAGCGGGTCTCGTGTTGGCCAATTAGCTAGGTCCATATGTCCAACTATACATCAAGCGTGCAACTCCTATATTTCTTTAATTTTCACTATACATCAAGCGTGCAACTCCTATATTTCTTTAATTTTCACTATACATCAAGCGTGCAACTCCTATATTTCTTTAATTTCCACGCTAATTCTAAGCAAATGCAGCTGTTCCGTTCTTGGTTGTTCTAATCTACAATCCACATCTCCATCGTCGTCTGTTTGTCCGGTGAGTTCTAAAGCTAGCATCAATTCATCATCCCATGCCAAGTCATTTTCTCATGTATTATTTCTTTTTCTAATCTGTTCTTTCTGTCATTTACTATGAGGCGGGGAGAATCAAGTTTTCCGCTTGAATGCTCATCACATATTTTTTTGTAAAAGTATATTTTACTCCCTCATGTTATTTCATCTGATCGTTTAACCGCCAAAATTATTATTTTGGGCTCATTTTACTCCTTGAACTATTGAAAACGGTTCACTCTATTTTGCATGAATATTTATACCTTTTGTTTTCTATACGTGCCGTATTTTAAGCTAAAATTTTGTAAACACATCGGGTGGCAATATAACTAAATTCAAAAATATTTTCAATTTTTTATTACAGATTGCACACGGTTAAAATCTTCATGTTTAAGTCAATTTTATATGTTTTTAACCTATGCAAATAGTTAAAAATTCCAAAAAATTATTGAGATGTAGGGTGTAATGTAACCTATAGCCTTACAAACTTTTATTGCAAAATACAACTTGTATTAGATAGATAACGAAGAGAAATATAATTAGAGAGTATAGTTCATAGGTGTTGAGGATATGACCCCCGGGTACCCCGTAGTTGGGCTTATCAGATCGGACCAAGGGTAGGCCAAGACCAGTATTGACAGTCCGGCATAGCACATGAACATGAGTTTAATTCTGATAAGGAAAGTTAAGTCCTTATCGGATAGTTAAACTTCGGATATGATATCAAGAGATTTATTTATACCAGAATCCTTGTATTAGAGATTTAGCACCTGAGTTTGGTAGGTAATCTAAGTTCTGCTCGAGATAGAGTCCTGAGTTGTTGGGCTCACCTCCTCAGTATATAAAGGAGGCGAGAACCCCTAGAGGCATCTAATCCAATCTCGTTTATTCACATCATTTAGTCATCTAGCTCCACCATATTTTTTTGCTTTCGACGCTTCAAGGCTCCATAGCTTAATTACGTCGTATTGTAAGATCTACCATCATAGTACACACCAAAACACTGGACGTAGGGCTATTATCCTCTGAAAGACCTAAACCAGTATAAACCTTAGCTCTTGTGTTTTAGAGTCAACCATCAGGTTCCAAAGCGTTGTGCTTCTCTTACACACATCTAATCACCACCTCGGGTACCCCTTAGGTGGACTGATTGGTGATTCACTGATAGTTGACGTGCTAGGCAGGGGTCACGTCACTTTCATCAGGATCCGATGGCACCTCCTTCGGATTTTTTCGTTCCTGCCGGCTCCGTCTTTGTATTCGGAAGCCTGACGTTCGTCAAAGATCCGACGGGACGGCTCGTCTTATCGGGCCCTTTGACAAGGCGGACGAATGGACAAGGCGGACGGCCGGGTCATCTTCGGGATCTAGCTAGCCCCAAGCACTATATCATCTTCTCCGGCAAGAGAGATCAGACGATTTGGCGCTGATGGACTGAGACTGGCGGCTTGACAAATTTGAAGATAATCGGCAGTTCTCGGCCAATCTTGTTATGATGGCCGAGGGAGCGCTATCCACCACCATCAGCGAGAGATGGTGTTGCGCCGAAGGCAATCAGATTGAACACGACAATGGGGTCCGCCGAAACCTCGAAGATGAATTCACTTTAGAGTTCGACGGAGAGAAAGTCTTCAAAACCCCGGCCACCAACCTGATGGCCATTGAGAGGGCTCTCAGCTCTCTTCCTAAGACTCCAGAGCTACGACGAGCGAAAGCGCTAGCTCAGGCGATAGCAACTCAGATCAACAATCTGGCTCTAGCTCTGACCCGACCACCGACTCCTCCCCCAAAATACAAGGAGGGTGATGGTCAGGACCGATACCAACCGTCACGCGGCCAAAACCTGCCCGTTGACAACCCGCGCGGTGACCACTTACTACCACCGCCCCTAGGAAGACGGAACAGGTTGCGCTCTAAGATCCACAGGCAGACTGATAATCGAGGCAACCTCAAAAATAGCCACATTAGTATTGTCAGCAGTGTCGATCATGATGATTCGACTAAAGGTCGCAACCCCCACAATCGCAGAAGAAGCAGAAGCCGAGACGACCATGGCAGCTTCCCCTCATTCACTTGGCGCCTAAGGCAAGTTAAGTGGCCGAAGTCCTTCCGCTCAATGGGAATCAAACCGTATGACGGTAAAACGGATCCCTCACAGTGGCTATGACTCTACTACACCGCCATTCGTGCGGCAGGAGGAGACAAAGGGGTCATGGCTAACTACCTTCTGGTCATGCTCTCCTCGTCCGCTAACAACTAGCTCTCGACCTTACCCAGGAACTCTATCGATTCTTGGGCGCAACTCTGTTCGGTCTTCATCGACAATTATCAAGGAACATGACAGAAGCCCGGGACTAGATATGACCTACAACGACTGCGACAAAAGGAGGATGAGACGCTCCACAACTTTATCCAAAGGTTCTCAGAGAAAAGGACTATGGTCTTGGACATCGACGAGCGGGACATCATCAATTGCTTCATCGACGCCCTGCACCACTCTTCCAAGTTGCACGGGGCCCTCATGAGAAAGAAGCCAAAGACTATAGCCCAAATGATCTCTATTACATAAAGCTACGTCGACTGCGAAGATGCTCAAAGGGAAAAGATAGAGCGATCATGCCATGAGAGCTGATCTCGTCGAAACAAAGACGACCATACTCGATCCACTCGATGAGAGGACGACCGACTGAGAACCTCTTGAGGCAAGCAAGAGTGAAAAAGGAAGACAAAGAGAACTGTGGCGGCTACCTATAGTTTATGATGCTAGGAAGATGAGGCCATGTTGGAGGAGCTCGACAAACCATGCTCGTTTCATCCAAAGGGCAAGCATACCATGCGCAAATGCTCTTCTTTACAAGATATACTCGCCAAAGAATCCCCCAATAATCCTTGATAAGTCAAAAGACGTCAGGACGATGATGATGCCTCGAGAAAGGATAGTCAGCCTTAAGACAATAATGATTTCCAAGAGCCTCATAAGACGGTGAATATCATCTTCGGAGGCCCCATGTTAGTCGAAACTAAATGGTAACAAAAGATTCTGGACCGACGCATCAATGCCGCAGGGTTCGAGGAGATCCAACAACTGCGGTGGTCGGAAGTCCCGATCATCTTTTCTCGAGATGACCAATGGACAAATGTCCCGAAGACTGGGTGATGGCCACTGGTTGTCGATCCAGTGATACTCAAAGTGCGCATGAGGCAGGTCTTGATCGACGAAGGGAGTGGACTGAATATACTCTTTCGCTAGTCCCTCACCGACCTCGACATCTTAGTCAATAGCCTCTAAAAGGAGGACAACTTCCCATTCTATGGTATTATACCCGGGCAAAGCTCAGTACCACTCGGCTCAATAACTCTGTCAGTTACGTTCGGCTCTCGAGACAACTATCGGACTAAATACATCACCTTCTGGGTCACGGAATATGACATCCCGTTTCACGCCATCCTCAGAAGGCCATCCATAGCCAAGTTCATGGCCATTGGACACTAATCGTACTTGGTGCTTAAGATGCCGGGTCCTATTGGAGTTATTACTGTTTAGGGAAACATCGATACTTCTCATACATGTGAGAAAGATAGTCTCACCCTAGCTAAGGCTGTTGACCTATTGGCTCGAATGGAGAAAACCCTAAGGCAGGTTCGAGCACATCCTCCCGAGGCCTCGGAAAATCCCAGTCAAGGCACCAACTGCTTCGAGGATCTCCCCCACACCCTCGATCACTAAGAAGATTACCCTCTCCGACGCTGACCTGACAAAGACTACAACCATCGGGGCAGGACTTCACTCTAAATAGGAAATCGTGCTCGTCAGCTTCCTGCACTCTAATATGGATATCATTGCATGGAAGCCCTCCGACATGCTTGGGGTTCCTCAGGAGCTGATCGAGCATGAACTCCACGTATATCCAACTGCAAAGCTGATAAAGCAGAAGCTACGGAGGTTTTCCTAAGATAGGAAAGAGACGATCAAAATCAAAATCGCCCGCCTCCTAGCAGCCAGATTCATCCATGAAGTTTACCACCCCGAATACTCGCTAATCCGGTTCTAATAAGAAAGAAGACAAGACAATATCAAATGTGCATCGACTACACCGACCTAAACAAACACTGTCCAAAGGATCCTTTTGGGCTACCTCGGATAGATAAAGTCGTTGATTCAATGGCAGGATGCTCCCTCTTGTGCTTTCTCGACTGCTACTTCGGTTATCACCAGATCAACCTTAGAAAAGAAGACCAGGAAAAAACATCATTCATCACACCTTTTGAAGCATACTGTTATACAACCATGCCTTTCGCCCTAAAAACGTAGGAGCAACATATCAGCGGGCCATCCAGCGATGTCTCTCGGAGCAAATCAGCCGCAACATTGAGGCATATGTCGACGACGTGATCATAAAGTCCAGAGAAGGAGACAACCTCATCGGTGACATTGCTGAGACATTCACTAACCTACAAAAGTTTTGATGGAAGCTTAACCCTAAAAAGTGTGTCTTAGGCGTACTGTTCGGGCAACTGCTCGGATTCATCGTTAGCAATCGGGGCATTGAGGCTAATCCAGATAAAATAGCGGCAATAATGAAGATAGAAAAACCCAACAATGCCAAGAATGTTCAGAAGCTCACCGGTTATATGACAGCCCTCGGGAGATTTATCTCTCGTCTAGGGGAAAGAGGGGCTCCCTTCCTTAAATTATTGAAGAAGAAAGAAAACTTTCAATAGACAGCCGAGGCTGGTGAGGCATTTTCCGCACTAAAGAGATTTTTGACCTCACCACCAATCCTCACGGCTCCAAATCCAGAAGAGGTCCTCCTCCTCTACATCACCGCCATGACCAATGTCATCAGCATGGCTGTAGTAGTTGAATGGCCCGAAGAGGGACATGTCTTTCCAGTCCAAAGGTTGGTATATTTCATATCAGAAGTCCTCGGCCTATCAAAAGCAAGGTATCCACAAGTACAGAAGCTCTTTTACGCCGTCCTGCTCACCGCTCAAAAGTTAAAGCACTACTTCCAAGCCCACAAGATCGTGGTTGTGACAGAATATCCTCTAGGTGATATACTCCATAATCGAGAAGCCACGGGGTGAATCGTAAAGTGGGTCGTCGAGATGGGAGAATACACGATGGAATTTTGCTCCCACACCGCCATAAAATTACAAGACCTAGCCGACTTCATTGCCGAGTGGACCGAGATACAACTACCCCCGAGTTGAGAAGAAAAAGAATACTGGACAATATACTTCGATGGCTCACTCAGCATAGATGGCACCAACACAGGAATCCTCCTCATATCCCCAAAAGTAGAAGAGTTGCGTTACGTACTACAGCTGTTGTTTAAAGCTTTAAACAACACAGCAGAATACGAAGCCATGATACATGGCCTCCAGATATCTGTATCCCTCAATGTAAAAAGGCTAATGGTTTATGGAGACAACAAGCTAGCTATTAGCTAGGTCAACAAGGACTGGTCTTGCACTAGTGACAGATTGGACGCTTATTGCGTTGAGGTTCGAAAACTTGAAGGCAAGTTCTTTGGCTTGGAGTTTCATCATATTCCCCGTGACGATAATTCGTCGGCTGATGCCCTAGCCCGCCTCGGTTCTTCCCGGGCGATGGTTCCCAAAGGCGTGTTTGTCTAAGAGCTCATCAAACCATCAATTAACGATGACGCGCACCAAAACGCTAGCCCATCAGCAATCGTCGCCATGCTCGAGGACGCCAACGACTAGCGACAACCCTTCATCGACCACATTCTAAAAGGCATAGTTCCAGAAGATAAGACCCTGGCCGAATGACTAACGAGATGAAGCAAGCAATACGTAGTCATCGGGGATAAACTATACAAGCGCGCGGCTTTAACAAGGGTACTTCAAAAGTGCATCTTACCGAGCGAGGGCCTCCAAATCCTTAATGAAGTTCACGCAGGGGCATGTGGCAATCTTGCTGGGGCAAGGACGCTGGTCGGAAAGGCCTTTCAATCAGGTTTCTATTGGCCGACAGCCAACAGCGACGCCGAAGAATTAGTCAAAAAGTGCATAGGCTGCAAAGTCACCTCCTAGCTTAAGCCCTTCAAACAATCCCACCAACTTGGCCCTTTGCTTGCTAGGGACTCGATATGGTAGGAAATTTTCAAAAGGCTCCCTAGGACATCGACCGGCTCCTGGTAGCCATCGACAAGTTCACCAAGTGGATAGAAGTCATGCCCCTGAAGAACTGCACGGCTAAAAAAGTGGCACAATTCATCGAAGGAATCACTTATCGGTTTGGCATCCCGAACCAAATAATAACCGACCTTGGGACTCAGTTCACAGCAAGTGATTTCTAGGATTTTTGTGATGAACGATTGATCGAGGTCAAGTACGCGTCAGTCGCTCACCCTCGAGCCAATGGACAGTGCGAGTGCGTCAACGGGATGATCCTCCAAGGTTTAAATGCCTGAATCTTCGATCCTTTGCAGAAGTACACCGGGAGGTGGCTCCAAGAACTACCCGCAGTACTCTGGGGGCTCCGCACGCAGCAAAACCGGGGCACGGGACAGACACCCTTCTTCCTAGTCTATGGTTCTGAAGCAATCCTCCCGAGTGATATATTACACAACTCCCCCCGAGTTCAATATTACGATGAAGGAATTGCAGAGCAGACAATGACCAAAGACATCGACTCCATCGAAGAAGCCCAGATAGCAGCCACAGTACAGTCGGATCGATATCAATAAACCCTTCGACGATATCATGATCGCAATGTGCAAAATAGAAGCTTCAAAGTAGGTGATTTAGTACTTCGCCGAGTATAATCAACCATCAGGATGCACAAACTCTCTGCCCCTTGGGAAGGACCTTTTATTATCTCTGAAGTAACAAGACCAGAGGCGTACAGACTAATGTGAGAAGATGGGCAAGTAGTACCAAACTCCTAGAATATCGAGCACCTTCGCTGGTTTTATGCCTAAGAATATTTTATTAAATAACCCTTCTCGATAATACATGTCCAGGCACTCGTCGATCTCGTGGCGCCGTTTCTTCATCAACCCTGCCGACTACTTCCCCCAAGACATGCAACTGGGTCGAGAAGGGGTCAGCCCTCAGGCTGTACACCCGTAGTCGAGCATTACTCTCGCTGACCTCGCTGACTACTTCCCTCCCAGGCATGCAACTGGGCCAGAAAGGGGTAAGCCATCAGGCTATACACCCACAGTCGAGTAATATTCTCGTCGACCTATGCTAATTACATCCCCCTCCACGTTGGGTGCCAGATGGCCACTGTGCATGCAACCAGATCAGGGAGAGAGTCGACTCTTTAATCGTATACCCGCAATCGTGCATCTTAAAAAACTCACCGACCCATGCCGGTTACATCCTCCTTCGTGTTGGGCATCCGATGGTTGCCATGCATGCAACCAAACCTGGGAGAGGGTCGACTCTTTAGTCGTACATCCGCAATCACGCATCTTTAAAGAACTCACCTACCCATGCAGACTATATCCCCCTCTGAGTTAGCCAACATATGGTCGCCATGCACACAACCGGACCCAGGAGAGAGTCGGCTGCTTAGCCACACACCCGTAGTCTAGCATCTTCATCGACTTCACTGATATACACCGTGTGGGTGGTAAAAAAACACATGACGAACGTATCGATGAATAAAATGAATTTAAAAGCACCTTTATTTCTTAGGGACTAATCTTTTACAAGAGTCAGACTACTTCAAAGAAGGAGACACAGCGACAATTACACTACTTCAAAGAAGGGGACGTAGCCTCCTTCGATCAAAAGAAGAAAAAATACCCCGATAGCCAGAGACAGCATTCTGCAAAGCAAATGCGATGGCTATGAGCACCGAGGTTCTCACAGCAACTTCACGCGACGTAGCATCAACCTATCATGACCGTCATGAGCACGAGGATCCCGGGGGCTGCCACTAGGTAGTAGCGACTCCGCGCAATCCTCGTCTTGACCGAAGGAGATAGTCACCGACCCTGAGAGACCAGCACAAAGGGAGAGCAGTATTGACTCGGCCTCGACGGTGGGGTCAGAAACCGCCCTAGGGTTCCTATGTCGGTGGACGTCTCCAGCTCCTCCCACAGGACCGAGCCTCTACCTTGGCATCCAGACATCAAGACAGATAGCACAAGAGCACCAGATGATAACATGTTAGCAGAAAAACCCACAACATGGAAGGGTCTCGAGAAGGATATGACATCCTGCTACAACGTCAGAGCCAAGAGTCGCGCACCATACAAATGAAGGCAGAACAGATTCACATAGGGATAAATATATTAGATATACCCAAAGGCTTGAGACCATATCAGCCAGTTTTGTGGTCAAGCCAGCACATCGCAGATTCATGGAGCAACAAGCAACATCAATAATCTCTCCCTTGCAGGTGTGAAGAAGAAGGAATCTCAAAGCAGAAGAAATAGAGCCAAGGAGGTGTCTTGTTGCGAGACTTAGAGGAAGAGGGACACTGGTTTAATAGAGACGTTCCCTCAACTACCTATGTCAGCGGCTATGGTGAACGCCGCTTCGATTATCGTGCACTTTATGGCGG
>KE372368.1:1194938-1228975 GCA_000418225.1 Zizania latifolia
AATCGACGCACATGATAATTTTTGTAAAATTAATAACTCTACATTGGTGCGGGACATTACAAAATGGGACACCAGGATGCCTGTAAATATATTACTACGAGACATAAAAAACAATCATTCAAAAACACCTCTATGTGTAAAACTTTTACGATCAGAACATGGACTGAGCAATCTATCCATGCACAGAACTTTACTAGTCGTAGAATTTTTACGATCCATTATAGAAAATTACCTAGCCTGTCTCCAACAGATTTAAAAATGCATATATCCATATGTGGACGCAAAAAGGAGGGAAATGATAACTTCCTGGGATATGACTGTACCCCTAATGGTTGATTGTAAATATGTTACACCGAGTTTGGATAAGATCACTTGCAACCCAGCTTCATGTGTAAAACCTTTATGATCAATCTTATAATTAACAGTGTATCCATAACGTCCTGTGTGGTTGAGGATTTTCACAAGCCATGCTGAAAACATACATACCTGGAGACATAGTATATTTAAAAAATGGATTTTTCTAATAGTGCCCAAGTTGGTATGGTAACATTGGACCAAATTAGAACCTAAATCCAACCATATTTGATAAACATTCCATTGAAGGGTGGTATGTACAAATTCTGTTGTCTTAAACAAACCCATATTCAATTCTGCTAATTCAAACGTTGCTACGGCACTGCATTACGATAGATTTGTGCTGACACATTAACAAATACATACTGTTTGTTTTCCACACATTACAACATGAGTGATAAAGGAGTTCTAGCTGCTCGGTGTGTTTCGCAGTCCCTCAATCTCGTCAGTTAGCTTTCCTGCGCTGTTGCATGGGTGGAACACGAGACGATGGAGGATCTGTGCGCGCAGAACATCCGACTTTTCCTGAGGGAAAGGTACATCGCATATAACATACGTGTCACATATATATGACATTTAAAAAATCGTAGATGGCAAACCGAATATAAACAAAAGCAGTCATTAAATACCATGTCAATTGTAGTGCGCAAAGTCCTGTGCTCGCCATCGTAGTGCTCCATGTACCTCATCACAAAGAAAGCGCAGTCATTAGGTTTAGTCATCCTCGGCGCATCAATTAAAAAGTGCCTGAAGTTGCCCAGCCTCGGGAAAACTCCCTTCCCAACTGACTGCAGTGCATCACTCAATCTCTTGATAATTTTTTTGCCCATATCTTTGTGGTGCTGTGTCCAGTCGGTGTTCAACATCTTGTAGTTGTTTGAATCTAGGACATCGATGCGCTTGTGTACAAGGTTTACGCAGTACGCCGTCCAGTGACCCCGGTGAAGCACATGCATTATTATTTGAGAGTGCATAAGCAATCAAATATCTAGCAAAGCCATGAAAAACACATGCATAAAAAATTAAAATCAAGTATGGCATACAGGAGCTGCAATGCATACCATCTTGCACGCAGACCAATTGGTAGGCGGCATGTGTTCGTGGAGGTGCATTACAAACTCTCCTGCATTGAACTCGTCCTTTGATAGAGGATGCCTGAGGTTCTCGATGTTGAGCATGAACTGCAATGACATATGTAGAAGATGCAATCTTAACAAACAACAACAATGGCCGTATAACTCACTGTTAGGTCGATATCTCAATAAATGTGTGGACATGTAGTGACATAGGTTAAAATTTTTACTACCCTACTGAGAATTATCCGTAATGTCTATGTTTGTTGATGTCGTAAAAAAATTACGCAGCATAGGAAAAAACACAAGTATGGGTGTACTGCACAGAGGTGCATAACAGCTACACAACGAGCATATATGAAAAATTTCAACGGTCGGGGGGCGGCGCAAAATAGAACTCACTGCAACCGATGTAGGGAGGAATATTCTGTAGCCGTAGGAGTCCACGCGTATAGTCTGCTCGTCCCGAATCAACGTGTCGATGAAGGCATTAACCACGAAATTCACAGTTGTATTGCCGTCCGAGAAAGACCTTACTATTTCGGCCCCGTCTGCGAACATACCACCATACTCCAGAATCTTGCAGCTGTCGCGTTTTGGCAATGATGTATAAAAATTGGTGAGTCTTTGGACACAAATAGAAAAAAATGCACAGAACAAATTTCTAACGAAAGACGCAATAAGTAGAGTATAAGATATCGTGAAACTCAGCGAACAATTTAAGCAAGACGAGATGCAAAATAATATCGTACCTTCCATATTTGTCGGCGTTGTTGATGATAAGGTCTTGTAGCTTTACGGAGACACCATCATCCTGTACGGTTGGAGTAGCTCCCATCTTGAAAGGCGATGCGTACCGAGCGGGAGCTTTTTGCATCCTCTTGTATTGGATGACAGGGGTGGTACTTTTCTGTGGTGGGGCAATTGTATCATTCGACGATGATCCACCAACATAGGGGACAGGCTATAATGTTATCATTTCAAGTGACGAGATATCATGTAGTGTTTGCACGATAACAATAAGCATTTACCACTACCTGAATAAAAAAAATACAAATTTTATGAATAATGCACCTCAGGTTTGTCGGCGATTAAAGACGAACCAACAGGTGGGACGTCCGTGGTATAGGTTTCCTCGGCAGTGACGCTCTGCATAAAACAGCATGTTTTGAATATAATTTTCTATCAGACATAAATATCCATTTTCGACAACATCAAAGAGACGACAAAATAATTTTTTCGCTCGACAGGGAACGAAACGTCAAAGGCACAAAACATGAACTCACAGTCTTCGGAATAGCTTCGTTCAAAGTTCTGGGAGGGGCGACGCAGTGGGCGCTGAAATCTTGCAACTGCATATGACGAAGAAATGGAAAAGGTAAGTAATTTTCCTTACCATTACTTTCGTGAATGTGAGGACTTTGTCACGAACCTTAATTATTTTTAATTCTTTATAACAAAAAATACAATAATCAAAGTTGATAAAAACCAAAAATTATGTGTTCACATACGTGTTAATAATAAAAACATGTCAAACCCAGTAATCCGTAAAACTTAATGAAATCATCTGATGCTGACTGTTTGATCCTCGTCCAATACACCTTCAGCCAGGCATATCTTCTCAACTATATTGTCTAGTGCAGAAACTACGTCGTCGGGACAAATCAACATCCCCGGAGGGCAGTCGTCGTCCGCAACAACTCCTGCCGACATGCAACACACGGAACATGACAATCAGTCGAACTACTGGCCCAACATAATTAAATACATTGCAATACAAGGCAACATTAATAAAGTGTCGTACTGATTTGTACCTCCCTGTTCATGCTGTTGCTCGTCGTTACGTGCGAGCTCTTCTGTCGCAACAATAGCCGTAGGAGAGTGATGGGCCAGCATCCACTGGGGTGAGGCCAACTATGATATTTCCAGTAGGGTCGTCTTGTGGGGGGGTTGCGCATGGCTTTTCTGCGTCCAAGCTGGCGGTGGCCCCATCGCTACCGGCCGGTGCGCCAACAAACCCGCCCACAGATGCACGGTCGACCTCCAGAGATCCCCGGGCAGGGGATCAAGGGCAGGCTAATAGTAGAAAAACATCGTTAAGTACAAAATAATTATCCAATAGCATGAAGGCTTACAGACTAGGTACTAAAAATGTATTGACTCTACAGTAGTAAAAATATTACTACCAACAAGATTTGAGATGAACAAAAATTGAGGTAATGTTTTTACTCCCTGAGTAAAACCGTAGTGGGCGTT
The DNA here is from genome assembly GCA_000418225.1 of Zizania latifolia. NCBI lineage: Eukaryota > Viridiplantae > Streptophyta > Magnoliopsida > Poales > Poaceae > Zizania > Zizania latifolia. The sequence goes on from KE372368.1 coordinate 1,198,622, forward strand.
GACTAACCTTAAGACTGATTTTACATATGTTGTCTACATAATTAAATAAAAGTTTTACACGCTATGAATAAAAGTAATACCTTCGTTCTGGACTACGTCGACCGTTGCATCTACGGTGTCGGGTTCGCCAACCGGTATGGGGTTAGCTTCTGTTCCTCTTTGAACATCAGCTTAAAACAAAAAGGTAGTGAAGTAATCAGGGCATTGTACAAAAAGAAACCCAATACATACAATAACTATAGTGAGTGGTCCACCTGATGGCGGGCGAGTGAATATGAAACGTGGCGATCTTCTCACGTGCGCTGCCCGGCGAGTGGGGGTCGTCCGTGGCTGGGGAGAAGCAGTATCAAGGCGTGTCTGGGCGCCTAGGATACTACTACCAAGAATCCCCCTGATCTCGCTACACAGTGAGGCCTGCATCATCTGGAAGCTACGTATCTCGTGTGAGATTGCCCTGGCCGTTTGTGCAGCTCCACGATCGAACCGATCAAACGCATCCATCACTGCTGTGCGCACTTCTGGCGTGGCGTTGTCCAGGTTAGATCCGATTATCTCTCTGAAGTTCAGGAAGCTGACGTGGACAACACGAAGGAGGTCCATTGGGTCCGGTTCGCCGTCCCTGTTGCCCCGGGGCTCCGCCTCACGGTTGTAATCCTCGGTGTAATAACATGTGCTCTGAATGGGATGCATCTATGAAAGATAAAAGACAACGAGACATGCGTAAATTTACTACAAAGTAAATTTTACAGCACATTTACAGCACAAAAATGCAAAGTGTTATACCTCAAGCACCCCATACCCAACGTTTCCATCTTCATCCCATTCCCTATCCTACTGCGATATCTTGTCAATAAGGTCACTAGTAAAGTGTTGGGCTCGGGGTGTGAGGAGAGGGTCGATCCCTATGCTGGTGTCAGGGTACAGATTGTCGAGGTAATAAACCTGCACGAGATTGTTTGTTACACATAAAACATACATAGAGAAAAATAATCCAATACAGGACTAGCTAAAAACAACAGAAAAAAATTACTGATCAGTAGGAAGGTTGAGCAGCCGGAAATGGATGGCGATGATAGTGCTGTCGTTCTAAGGTCATTCCAACTTCTGACGGCCTCGCGGAGAGCCTCCACAACCATCCTTGACCAGTCAATACGGGCGATGCGGCTCAGGTCACTGCCCAGGTATGCGTCCTTGCCAATGATGTAATGGCTTGTGGTTGGCAATAGCAGCTTGTTGACCAATATGATCACATAATACCGGCATGCCCTGGGGTCGTCTTGATTGTTTCTAATCTCCTCCACGAGGCGCTCGTATGTGATCTTGTCGTCCTGCCTCATGTTTAGGTCCTCCTTCAGCTTTTTTAGGGCAAGCCTTTGGCCTATGGCGTCCTGGAATCCGACGTCCTCGCCTCCAAGCGGTGTGCCCATTACCAAGTGTACAGCCCGTGGCGTTATGCGGAGCTTCTTCTCATCGCTCACTTTAATCACCATCGTTTCCGAGTCGATGCGTGACATGATCCAAGCTACGAGTTCTCTATTCTCAACAGCATCAACGGTGATATCAAGCAACCCTCCAAAGCCCAGATGCTTCAAGGTTTCCTCATGTAGAGTTGACAAAGCGCCCCGTGCCTCTATCACAGCCTTGGAGTTGGACCTTATGCATAACTTCTTCGCCTTAGCGGCCCCATCCTGAAATGCCCAACATATGGAAAAATATAACCAAAGTAACGCTCTACATGGAAACAACAAGTATCGTACTGCACGTATATACTACCATGTATAAAACCCCAGTGAAAGACGTATCAAATGTGAAAAAATGTACTGAAATGATATAGACGGTTTGATTGTAGATGTTTTACACCCTAGAAACAACCCATTGGGAAAAACTGCTACAAATTGGACCATATTGTGAAAACATGAAAAATAAATGCAAGAATGAAACTATCCCTTAACCTTGCTGGCCTACTGCACCCAAGTGGCAATTGTAAACACATACAAACGTGATTGAATTGCATGTGCGTGCTATGAATGAATAGGAAACCGTTGAAAACCTGGTTATCTACGTCTGATTGATCAGGAACTTGGGGAGCCATCCGCTTCCTCGCACTCGTTTTCACGTAGCCGCCCCGCGGTCGACGGGAAGATGACGCGGCAGAAGGGTCGATGTTGGGCGGCACCTGCGTGTCTGCCAAGTGGATCTTGCACTCTGATTTTGACCCCGTCAGAGTTATATGCCTCACCCTTGAAGGCATCCTGCCCTTTGCGCTGAGCTGCTGTGATTTTGGACAGTTAGATGTAAATGTTTTACACTCGGAGTCAACAGATGGGACAAAAAAGGCAACATAATAGTGCATCGGATGAAAAACGTAATAAAGTTACAATGCAAACAGGGTTTAAAACATTCAGCTGGCTTGCATTTAGTAATTAAAATACCAGGTGTATTACATAAAGGAGTAATTTTTTACGATCCAACAGCTTATGACCATGATGTTCAGTCCGTACCGCGCGTGTCCGCAAGATGAGGACAAAAACAAAAGTAAACAAACAAATGGGGACCGCCAAAACTACGCGGGGATAAGACACCGTTACAAACCTCCTTGTCTGTGTCCGCGGGGGCAGATGCTTGTGATGCCGGACGCTTTCTCGTCGTCTTTTTCACTGCGCCACCGCGCCGCCGACTAGGAGAAGACGCTGTAGTGGGGTCGGGGTGAGGGACGGCTGCGTGTCCGCCACGTGGATCTCGCACTTCGACTGAGACCCGGTGAAGGTGATAGACCTCACCTTCTCCGGCACCTTGTCTTTTGACCTCATCTGGGAGCATAAACGCAACTGGGCGCATAACATATCAAAATCAAAGAACAGAATATGCATCGACGATACAAAAACCCTAGTTGGGTGATTTGGCGAAAATGTGATTAAAACTGCGCTAACCTCCAAGGAGTTCGGGGAATGGGGGGGTGCAGCAGATTGTGAAAAGGACAATCGTTGGCTCGCCGGACGGACTGAAGATCGCTGGCGGAGAAAAAAAACAAGGACGGGACGACGCAGGAGGCGACTGCGGCGATGAACACCACGGGTGGGGGGTAAAAAGAAGAGGAACCGTCACGGTGAAAAAATGAAAAAAAGTTTAGACTATTATATACCCCCCGGTAACGGGCGGTTTACACGCCAGAAAAATATAGGGGAGCTCTCAACAGAATAAAAAAAAATTCAGAAAAATCAATTACAACACAGCCCCCACCCCTGCCTCCCGTGTGTAAAACTTTTACACTACACAACAAGAAGCAAACACATGAAGTTAACAACTTAAATCACTGGAGCTACATGTATTTTAGAAAAAGTTCCATCTGTATTCACAATTAAAATTATTACAAAACTTTTCAACTTAGAAATGTAACAATGTAGTTATGTTGTAAAAATTTTACTCCATAACTACTTGTGATAAAACTGTTCCATGCGCCCCCCTCCTAAAGTATCATGCCGTAAAGTTTTTACACTCTTAAAAGAGAAGGTGCACTTTGGGGGTTAGGTAGTAAAACTTTTACTCCATAACTACATTTGGTAAAACTGTTCCACGCCCCCCACCCTCCGACATTATCATCCCGTAAAGTGTTTACTCTCCCAATAGAAATGGTGTACTTTGGTGATTGGGGTAATAGTAGTTATGCGTAAATAGACGAGGGGCAAAACATTTACACTGTGAATGCAAAACATGTACTTGCGATTGTTTGGGTGAAGCAGGCTAAACAATCCGGACCGAAATTATCTAGGAAAATTCTATGTGAGTAGGAATAAATTTACATCGCCGTAAGTCTTTTACTCATCAAACCAAATATGTGAAAAGATTTACAACGACTTTCGCCCAATGCTCATCTATACCATGGGTGAGAACTAAACATGAATCATTTACACCATCGACGATCCCAAAAGTGCCTGGACTACACAAAAATGATGACTTTGTAATTCATTTACACCGTCGATGCAGCTTGTAATAACGGTGAAGAAGGGGGCTTCCATTGGTCGTAAAATGTTTACACCGTATATTCGTCATGCTTACACTGCTTGAAGGATGGATTAAACCAAAATAGTGAGTAAAATTCTATATGAATATTTGCAAATTTACATCGTCATGATTCAATTACACACTCGAACCAATTGTGTGAAAAACGAGACGACATTGAAACAACATAAAATATTTACAACGACGTTCAACCGCTGCTCATATATAAAATAGGCGATAAACTAAACGTAAATCATTTACACCTTCGACTATCACAAAAGTGCCTGTGCTACACAAAATGACGAATTCGTAATTCATTTACACCTTCGATGCAGCTTGTATTGACGATGATGAAACAGAATTACATTCGGTGTAAAATGTTTACACTGTATATGCGGACTGCTTACACTGCTTATGGGATAAATTAACGCACACGCATGGGATAAAATGTTTACACTGTACATGCGAACATATCTGGTGGCTCCAGGGGTGTATAGCCCCTGAAAAACCGCAATCGCAAATTAAACCGCGTGGGCCACTGGTTTTATTACGTTTTGCTCGGTGGCTGGGTTTGAACAACTACCGACCCATCATGCTGAATATTATACATTATATATATATATAGATATACTATACAGCGCTAGGCGTGCTGTTTATTATTCAGCGCGAGAGGGCCGTAAAATTTTTACGGCTCATCATAAAAGTGCGCGTAAATTTTTTACGTCGGTAGTAATCATTGCTCGTAATAATTACTACCGGCGTAAAAATTTTACGATCGCTTTTTGTGATGGGTCGTAAAATTTTTATGGCCCTCTCGCGCTGAATAATAAACAGCGCGCCTAGCGCTGTATAGCGCTACTGTATATATATATGTATATATGTATATATGTATATATGTATATAAACTGATTGTTTTTCAACAAAAACTGGTCAGTTACAACTAATGTTGGTAATGATTGATTATCATTCTAAACTAAATGGTAACCGTACAACCGCTTGATAACCATTTGGTTTGTTCGCACGAAAATTTTTGAATTCAAAATTTGGACTTTGAATATGATCGGTTTAACACTGTTACCAACTGATAATCGCAATAACCAACCGTTCGACCGATCTAGTAACCCAGATACCCACCAGTTTTGTAAACCCTAACACCAACACACAAATTGTACGGCCTACATGCAAATCAAATGGATTAGTTAAGATGAGAATTTCTTAAGAAAAAAGAACATATTTGGGTACACGAGCGATGCGACATGTCACGGATAGAGCTATGATCGGTGACGGCTCACCTTTACCTACGTTCTGCACGGAAGAATAGATCCAGTTAGTGTACCTAACCACTGATCACTGGCTTACTCACTCATTCCCTCAATTTCTTGCAGCTTACTGAAGTTGCTTAGCCATGGGAAAAGCTCCCCAGCTTTTGTGCTGATGAAGCAACAGGCAGGCAGTCAGGTTAGATCAATTCATACATCTGCTTGGCTGCAGCCGACAATGCCATACACACGCGAAACAAGCAAGTATGCCACAACACAAAGGGCCCCTTGAATAATTTATTGGTAGCTTATGATTAAATTAGAAACGGATTATGTGTTAAACGGGAAATTATAAACAAAGCTTAAGTATTAAACATAATCAGTAATATAACTAATAATCAAAAACAACTAACTTCCCGCTTATCAAATAATCATGATTATTTTAAGTTGTCCAAAGGGAGCCAAAATTGTATATTCCCGGCCTAGTTTGGAACAGTGGAGTTTTTTCTGAATCGTAGATATTTTTTTTTCTTAGAAAACTTATTCAACTTTGTTAAGAACAATGCAAATTCGAAGTAGTTAAGTTTAAGTACCTAACTGAGAAAAACTAATAAATCGCCTCTTTGCTTCCCCAGGAATATGATCCACATCCACTGTAGTAGCCTGGTACGCCGGTGGCTGAAAGGACGGCTAGGATCAGTCAGTGCAGCAGAAACAGTTGAGCTGGATTTTCAATCGGACGGCTGAGAAAGACCGGTGCACCTTGCGACACTGTAGCCGATCAGACCGCTAGCTGAATATCTCTGTACCTGAGGCCTCCTGTCGGAGTGTCAGGTCACGTACACTAACGAGATCACTCTGTCGCAGCGTCGCTCGATCGAGCTCAGTTAGGTTAGGAGAGTAGAAGCTTTGTATCTAAGGGAAGCCATGGAGTGAGTGACTGATAGGCTGATAGAAGCTAGCTGAAGTTTTAGGTGCAACGTCCTCTCCATCCCCTGCAATGCGAGATGATCGTCTCACATGGTCGCTCTCTTTATAAGCCATCGCAATCTTGTGATTCCTGCTCGCTTCGAGTGGCGTACTCGCCGGCCGGTCGCCTCGTGTGCGCGTTGCGAGTGAATTTGATCGAGATGGTGGTGGCGATGACGATGAGCCAAGTCATGGCGCTCCTGTCGTCAGCGCTCTCCGGCAGCGGCGGCAGGGTGGCCAGGAAGGCGTCGGCCGGCGAACGTGAAGACGGCGAGGGAGGGCAGTGTCGTTGCTGGCGCGACGGCGACGAGGGACAACAGTCGGCGGCGGCAGGGTGCTGCGTGTGCATATCGAGGTTCTGCGACGGGGAGGAGGTGCGGAGGCTGCCGTGCGGCCACGCGTTCCACCGAGACTGCGTCGACCGCTGGCTTGCATTGTGCCGGCGGACATGCCCGCTCTGCCGCCTGCACGTCGGCGGCAGCGGCGTGGTGGCGGCGGGAATGGACGAGCTCCAGCTCGGCGACGACCTCGTCATCTGGTTCTCCTCCCTCTTCGTCGCCGGTTAATTTGTAGTTGTAATCGATTCTAGGACACTGTCTCTTATTAATTTGCAACTTTTATTTTTAATTATTTTGGTGTTTTCTCTTGGTCCGGCGTGCCGTTTGCCTAGTGTAGTAGTATTTTTGGGCCTTAAATTCCACGTCCCAATTCTAACTAGTAAAAAGCAAACATACATATATAGCTCGATATCTATATTAACCAATTCTCACTCAGCAGCATACTCGTAACAAAATTCAGTCAGGTTACATGCTCATATTAACCAATGGATGTACACCCTTGTTTATTGCATGCCATCTAATTAAATGATTAAAAATATCTAAAATAGTTAGAGCGTATCGATTATCGATGATTGCCAATGGCTTCATGGTTGACGTAATCGCAGCATCGATCGTTGTAACTCGCAAGACTTCATTTTATGGAAATAAACTTCAACGACGAAGTATGTACTTCTCCCATCATGTCGGTCTTCTTATTCTACCATCTGCAAAAGATATAAGAATCTAAGTTACTAGCACATCTAAAATACAGAGGATGATATATAATATGTATTATGAGAACATTAAGTGAGCCAACATGAGTAATAACTGAACACATAAAGTGATTACCTATACTTCCACTACTGTCGAATTCTGTAAAGAATTTACTACGATATCTAGGCCATTGGTTATTGCACGGACCTGAAAAAATTAAGAGAGATTTGCCATTAATTTGAATTTGAATTAAAACGAGAGACAACGGAGTAATATATATAAGCATTTATGATAAGGATTAAATAAAATTCGAATTAAAACGTAAAAACTGATATTCAAAAATAAATGTAAAAAATATCCACAGAATATCGATTTAGCTCACTGAAGCTACCATGTATTTGTATATGTAGACTTTTTTTCAACACAGAACTTACTCTCCAGAAGTTAGCAACCACCGCAAGTGAAACCCAACCCTGTTTATCCATTAACTGCTTCAAATGTTGATCGTTGGGTAAATTGATTTCACTGCCCAGAAAAAAGAGGAAGAAAAGATCAAGAAACTAACCTAAAAGCAAATCATGATGTAAAATTAATTTACATGAGCTACAGTGACAACCTGAAGTAGTACTCTATTTGATGGCGTATCTGCTCCTCCACAGTTAGTTGCGGTTCTTGTTGGACAGCTGCTAGTTGCTCCTGATGCTGATGAAAATATGGATTGATAGCATGCATTTGTGGCTCTGGAAAAGGCATGTAATATATTGGGGAAACGTAGCTAGGTACAAATCCTGCATACAATAGAGAGAAAATCAGAACAACTTAAAAGAAAACAAGGAAAAATTGTTAGAAAAATTGCATCAACTCCGTGAATCTTGAAATCTCACGTACCAGGATGCGTGTATCTAAATACTGGTTGGTAATACGCGCCATTGAAAAATGGCACCGGTGCCAGGAAATATGGCGGTGGTGGAAGATGCTCCAGGAAAGGATATGGTGGCGGTGGCGGAGGCAGATGCGACGGCAGTTGTGGAACAAAATTTTTCAGGGGACTAGGTTGCATGTGTTGCCACGGTCCATGTACATTATGGTAGAATCCCTCACGCTGTCCCTGTCCGTTATGGATGACGCCGATGCCAATACTAGCACGGTGACCCTGGGGTTGAGGCGCACGTGAGGTACTGTTCTGTTGGCTGCATCCGGCTCGGATCGGATGCGCGCGCAGAATGGGACCATTCTGGTGGCCGTAGTCGTTGTTGGCTGTATCTGGCTCAGGCCGAATACGCGCGCGGGATGGTACCGTTCTGATGGCTGCAGTCGTTCCTACAGCCAGCAACGGTGGCAGCAGTAGATGACGACTCATGTCTGTTAGATTGCTCTGCATCAGCCATCACGACGGTGTCGCGAAGCGATGGCTAGCAGTCCGCACCGTCGCCAAGGATAGGGGCGCTGACCGAAGCCTTGACGGAAGTGGCAGGAGACGACGACTCTAGAGGCGGCGAAACACCATTGCTCTCTGATGGCTTCGACGTGGCGTGCGTCGGGCGTCTGGGTGTCAGGTGCGGGGGAGTGTCTGTGCGTCGGGCGCATCTGGGGGTCGGGCGCGTGGGCACGTCTGGGTGTCAGGCGTGTGGGCGCGTCTGGGCGTCGGGCATCGTGCTATACAATCACATATCGCATATCGCATATCATCCAGCAAGTCATCTTATAAAAGGGACGATATCTTCCGAGTAGAGCCAGGAAATTTTGCTATTCAACTCGTATCGCCCAGCCAGCCAGTCATCTTGTTGAATTAAAAACTGAAACCTTATTGCTATACAACTCGGCTTGGCACCTGGTACATGCACAAAATTTGCTTCCGTACGTGTGAGATTATATTCTTTTCCTAATTTAAAACGGAGTAGGAATCCTACTTATGTACTAAGATTGTTTACGAGTAAATCATGGATGACTCTTGTTCCCAGAAACACATGCAAAATATCTTAAAGATGCGGGAATATATGCCAGTAGAAAAGAAAAGCGGGGACGTTGGGGGCTTCCAATAAGCAGAGTTACAATCATGATGCAGGTTTGCTTGTAAAAGTCAGAAGCATTTTCAACCCACCTGCAGCTTGTATATTCATGTTTCACGCTTAAGTGTGTGTATTATGGCACAGGTGTACAAATACAAACAAGTCAGATTGCAGAAGCAACTGATATATTGCTAAGATGCTCTATGTCATCTAGGATCTGCCAAATCTATGACATGTTCTTAGCAAGAGAACTACATCTTGAAAAAAAATCCAAGTGCGTTAAAATTTAAATATAGTTATAGCCTGGTATGCCTTGCATCGATGTACATTGAATTGCAATTCTGTACTTATTTTTTGGTAAACCTAAACCTCTTCATAAAGCTTTTACAGACAAAATTTATTTTGTGCAAAGTTCTTATGGGAAATCCAGTTGGTTGGTAGCTGTTCTGTTTTGAATATTACCGACCAGACTTCTGCATATTTTTGTTTTTTATCTATTTCTGGTTGTATATTACATAAACATGTGTGTAGTTCATAATTTGATTATTTTCATGGGGAACATTTTTCATCAGTTTGTCATACTCAACAGGATTGCACACTGAAATATATATAGTTTGGTCCACCTGCTGGGATTATCGACAGTGACAAGTAAGATGGAATATTAGATCATTCTGATGCTGTCAGCAATCTAGGGCAGTTTGATTCCAGATTATTTGACAAAGCAGTTGGTGCAGGTTTTTAGGAAACCACGAGGATGCCCAAGAACGAAATCTAAAACTCTGCTGCACACAAATATTTAATAAAAATTGCCAAATGTTCTTTGAGCCACGACAGAGACTAACTTATGTAACCCACTCATAAGATATAATTTCTTGACAGTTGTTTTGTTGGATACCCTGATATCAGTACTAAAGATCTATTTAAATTGACAGGTACATTGAGTTCTATGATGTTATGTCTGTTCCAATGGCAATAGCTCTAACAGGTCAGATGCTTCTTAGGCAACAAGTGATGGTAAAGCCGTCAGAGGCCGAGAAGAATTTAGCTAGTTCAGTCAAATGTGGCATCAGGTGGAGCAGCTTCGGGTGGGGCAAGAGAGTTGTATGTTGGCAACCTTCATGCCAATATCACCGAGGATCAATTGAGACAGGTGGGCAACTGAATCTCTTGTTTTGGCACAAACAGTGATGCATTTCCCTACCTCTATTTTGTTACACCTACATAATTTTTTCAATGTAGAGACGAAAAACTTAGTAAATATAATAAAGTAGAATCAATGATCAGTTTTTGTGTCATTTGCATCTATTCATTTGTCTACATTGTTTCTTGGGTGCTTCATTTTAATATAGGCTGGTACTTAAATACTTAATATCTAACTTGCTTATAACACTAGTTTGAAATAACATAGTTGTGCCCATAGTTATTATTACGGTAAGGTGCAGCGAGACGACATCATACTCACTTCACATAAATATGCATAGCAGTATGGACAGGCACTAGGTCGGGCAGAGGCTCATGTGCATGTCGAGCAGAGGTAGAAGCTTATATACCTCCGGTACTCAGGGTCCATCTCCCATTCATCATCGCTGCCAGACACATGACGTCCGCCATGGAGACTTGGGCATCCTGTTGACGCCATATTCCTTGAGGCAGATGCCATTTCCCATGAGACGGACGCCACACTCCAATTAGGCAAGGAGTAGGCCGTGGCATCTGCCCGAATGACTAATCATTGATTAGGCGACACCTTAATAACTATGGTTGTGCCACCGAAAAGTTATCCTAGAGCCACTTTGTCATCCTTACATTGGTTGCTGTTCCCCAAATATATTCTAGATTTTTTGTTCAATTAGCAGCTGCAACAAGTTTAAATACCTTATTTTTCTGTGGGACTAAGCAGTACGTAATACAAGCAAATTTATTATTATTATTCTATGTAAATATAATACAAGTACTGTTCACCTTGAATAAAACAATTCTATGTAAATATAATACAAGTACTGTTCACTTTGTCATCCTTACATTGGTTTGTTTGAAAGTTCTTTAAGCAAAGCAATTGTTGGATGCACTGAATATTGTTCTATCAAAACTTTAGCCACCGTATCTAGGGCTGGAAATGAGCTAAGCCGAGCCAGGCTCGGCTCGGCTCGGTTCAGCTCGTTTGTGAACCGAGATGAAAATCCATGCTTGGCTCGGCTCGTGGTGTGGCTCGAGCTGGCTCACGAGCCTACCAATTTTACAGCCCTAACCGTATCCATATTTCAGGTATAGAATCTATCAGACTGTAGGGCTTTCTTCTTGAGAGTTTTAGCTAAAGATGCTGTTAGTTTTTGTCTGAAGTAACATAGCTGATACTTGTATAATTTTTCTGTGCATCATGTTATGTGTGGTATAATGGATACTCCATTTTAGCCTTTTTAGGTATTCGAACCATTTGGGCAAGTGGAGCTTGTCCAGCTGCCTGTAGATGCACTTACTGGGCTATGCAAAGGGTTTGGTTTCATGATTTCATCCAGGCAAGTTTCCAGATCTTCACTTGAAGCTCTGACCATGAATTGATCCTTCTAATGCTCATTATTATTCTTGCAGTTTAAATGGTCAGCTTGATATCGCTGGAAGACTAATTAAGGTAGCATTTTTTTAATATGTTATAGGTCGAAGATTCAAACCATGCTAAGAATCCATATGACAACTCTCTGTTTCAACCAGGTCTCAGCTGTTACTGATCAAGTTGGTGTACAAGTTGTTAAACGTGTTTTTTGTATCAGTGTATCACACTTTCCACCAAATGCTAATCCTAAAGCTGGAAGTGCTGAATTGGGGGATGTGAGGAAAAAGTGTAAGGACTAAACTGTTGAGAAACTTTTTGTTAAAAGTATTTTTGTACAATGGCTATTCTCGTTTCAACAGATAATATTTCTATGAAATTGAGATCATGAAGCTATCCTTTTCAAAAGTACAACTGTGACATGGCATCTTTGCTTAAGTTGGCTATATGAACAGGTCCATATAATTTACTAAGATCGGTCTCTGTCTCCTTGAATATGAGCATGATGCCTTTTCTTGGTTCTCTACTTAGACCTGTCAATGTTTTTGAAACAATAATGTGCTAATATTGGGATGGTTTTGTTTCTAAGTTATTTTCAAACACTTTGTTTAAGTTTTCGACCATAGGAAGGTCACCTCTCATCTGTAGTTGGTCCTGATTTATATGATTTATGTGCTAGGACCTGAAACAAAGTCTGCTTTTCCTACATAATTAATCCATATTCTCAATTCTTGTAGCACAATACCATCTATATTCTTTAGTTGTAAGCATCAGCCATGCAACCACTATCGTTGGCATAACTTTTCTGATTTTCATCTCTTGGACATATTATTTAGAGGCTACAGCCACATCTTTCAGTTGATGCTTAGTGCTTACTGCTTACTGTGTAGCAGTATGTTGTATGGGAAAACAAAACAGAGGATATATCCTGGGGGACTGTTAATACACATCATTTTTTTCTGAAAGGCTTTGTGTATTCATGTTTTAACAAAATAGATGCTTAAAACTCTGCTGAGTGTTTGGTTTGAGGAATAGATTGATCCTAGCTGATCTTGTGTTATGTGAACTTTTGCCTTAGATTTTGAAATTCTGCAAACTTTTCTGGATTATCGGGTAGGATAAACCTTAGACTTATTTTGGTCATTGAGGTGGATGTGATCAACCCTAGATCTCCCTGCCAGAGTTACACCATGCAATCGCATGGATGCTGATAATATTTACTGTCCAATGGTCAGGATACATTTGGCATGTGGCATAATAATTGTCAAGACCATTCTTTTTGGTTTGATGGAAACATTCTTAGTACTGTTATGTCAGTTAGCATTCCTAAAAAATCACTTCCACTGCATCTCCTTTGAAAACTTCTTTTGTGGTGGTATTGGTACTCCTGGATTGCCAGCTGCTTCAGTAATAGGTGCTCCTCCATTTTAGATGCATCAGTAATACGTTTTGGTTTGTGTATCAATTTGTTCAATTTTAGATGCTAGCCTTCCATTTTTGATTGTTTGATTTGAAATGTTCACCAATTGTATATGTTTGCATCTGACCAATCTAACTGAATGCCCTTTTTTTACAGACAGAACCTGATTTTGATTTGGATATTAAAGATGGTGTCCTGGAGCCTGGAGGAAGCTCAAAGTTTGGTGCAGTGAATCACATTTTTATTGATAAGTAAGTAGTTGGCACACTTTTTCTTTGACAAATTATCTCGAGTTTCTTAGGGTAAGCATGGCGCAGTCATCTTAAACATTTGATGCAACCTCTCTGCAGATACTTTCAATGCCCACCTAAATATTGGGATAATATGCAGTGGAAACCACTAACTAGGTGGAGACCACCACATAAAGATTTTCAACAATTGTAAAAAAACTATGACTTGAAGGTAAGGTGATATTAGACAAACCCCCACATTTCATTGTGAGATGAAATTGACAAACAGCAAAGAAAAAGAAAAGGAAAAAAAGGAAAAGAAAACAAGGAATTGTTTGCTCTTTGGGAATTTCATATCTCACAAATGAAGTTGAGTTTGATCTTGAAATTTTGTGTGGCTGTCTAATATCACCCTCCCTAGTCCCTATTTTTAATTTTTTTTTGAAAACTTTATATGATAGTTTCCACCTAGATTGTGGTTTGCAGTGCATATTTTCCCTAAATACTGTTAGGGTAAAGTAACATTTGCCTCAACAATATACCTGTTATTTGATCAACTGTCCACACGTGACACGTCATCCAAGCCATGTTAAGGTTCCTGTAATCTTGTTATATATTTCAATGTATAGAGTTTTTGTGGGCTTTGGACTTTTTTTTTAATCTGCTTGGAAGGCTGTCCATAGTCTGTCAAGGTTCATTTTTATCACACAACTTCGGTACATTGAGTCCATGTCAGTATCTGTTTGCTTCCAACTTATCAAAACCTACAGAATGATTCACATGGTACTATCTGTTTGCTTCCAACTTAGCATCGTTTAACATTGGTTCCTGCTAATATTTTGGAACAGAAATGCTTCTGGCTTTGTGTACGATGATTACAGCGACCTTCATGGTAAGGATAACATAATCATGTTATTGTTTTTTGCCAGGGTGTAGCTAGGGTAGTCCTGGGCCACCCTGCGCCTCATGCCTCCTAGGTAGCCCATCCCTGTGGCCCCTGGCCCCCTCACCGGTAGGGATGGCAGTCGGTACCACGGGCATGAGTAGTACGTACCTATATTCGTACCTGTGAAGAATTCTCGTATCCGTACACGTACATGTACCCGTTACCCGTTATCCGTGATGGGTAAAAACCCATGTCCATACCTGATACCCGTGGACGCCGTATACCCGTAGGTATAGCCATTTACCCGTGTGCCATGTCTTTTAGATCTAATCTATACAAAACGATCTAGCATGTACGTCTATTCAGAGACAGAAAATTTAGATGCATACATACTACGATGTCAGTAGATCGTTGTTGTAGATTAGTTCCCCCACTGTAGAGCTTCGGGCTGATAACATGTCGAGAAACTCTGCTACCGTGTATAGTCCAGAACTTTGAGATAAAGAACAATTGACACATTATGTAGGAAAAAAACCGAACTTCTTTATTGCTCAGATTTAACAGCATATAAACGAGGAGAGGACATCTCTATTTATAGACAAAACCTCTAAAAGATAGACGTGCGCAACAACCGAATTCAGTTAAGATTTTCGGTTTCCTAACGTGATCAACCCGGCCCACACCGTCATCCAAGCCATGTTAAGGTTCCTGTAATCCTGTTAGATATTTCAATGTACTAGCGTTTTGTGGGCTTTGGGCTTTTTTCTTAATCTGCTTGGAAGGCTGTCCATAGTCTGTCAAGGTTCATTTTGAATTTTTTAAATAATATATTTTTTATTCAAAATTTCAAATCTGGTATATGGATTTCAAAAATTACAAAAATAGCTTACTGTCAGGCTATGATCTGCCGATAGAGGCTTTTTCGGTCTCTGCCGACAGACTATCTGCCAATCTACCTTGGTCTGCCGACAGAGGGTAAATCGGCAGATGACATGCCGATAGAGCACTATTTATCTGTTGGTAGGCCATCTGCCGACAGAACTAGAAAAATCCGGAACATTCAAAATTTAGAACTTTCGGACAGCCGGACCCAGAACATCCGTATTTATCCTTTTCTCCTTTCTCATTCTCTATTGTTGAAGTGAGATTTAGTTCTAGTGAGATTGCAATATCTAGTGAAAAGAATTTTGAAGTGCAGGAGAACGTGCAAGCGTAGTCCAATACTTTTTGACAGTTCATGGAACAAGGGAATTATGGAATGCGTCCCAAGTGCTTTTCTGAATGCTTTTGTTGCAGTACTGAATTCTTTTTTAATGGGAACTAACCCATGAAGGAATGAGAAGTATATTGAATTGTCATCAGCTTATAAGTCAGCAGGCTATTTCGTAGGGAATCACACATCTGAAAATAAGCTCTTGAAATTCCTCAAGACATGGATACAGACCTCAGATGTGCCATTCATAAAACCTCTAAATACAAGTTTTCGTACTGTCTCATCACCTCTAACTGCATACAATGAAATCTACATGTACCTGATGGAGTGTAAGTGCTGTACTGAAATCAAAGCTAGAAGTTGGGTGTGGATACCAAATATAAATTTTAGTGGAGAATAGGTGAGGCCACCAAGTTGTGTTCTTCGTGAAATCCTTTTGTATCATAGATGCATGTTTTGGACAAGTATCATTTTGCACCACAAGTTAAGTTCTTTTCAAATATTTTGACGCTCAGAAGTGGTCGTGCAGTAGATCATAGTTACTTCTTGCATAGTTTAGACAAGGAGATATATAGTTGTAAAGATGTGCTGAAGGATTTAGATGTTATTGTTGAAGTGAGATTATGTTCTTGATTGTGCTCTATTCTTTCTGGAAAGAGATTCAAATGGTGAGCAGCCAGAGAAGAGCACGCAGAGAAAGAGGCTCCAATGCACATAACATAATATCCAAAGCTGTTCGAAAGTAATCCAACAAACACTAGGAGCAATAACTAGTTCAACAGATTACAAATGGCATACTTGTAGTACGGGCGTCATGCCCTATAGATTTCTCCGTTGTCTCTCTTCCCTAGCGCGTCTGGCTTGTTTTTTTCCTCTCTGCAAGCTCTCGCTGCCTATAGTATGCTCTCCGTTGCCTTTTCTCTTTATCAAATCTTGTACTCCTTGCTCGCTCATTAGCTTCCCTCCTTGTTTCATACTCCAAGTGACTTTTCGCCTCTGTGATCCAACCGTCCTCATACGTAGGCGATGCTACATCTACCCACCGACAAAATGCGCATCTCCTTATATTTTGCTACCGTAACGGACAGGAAGGTAAATATTACACTAGAAAATTATTTGAAAATAAGTCATGATTTAATTGTGATCCCTTACCACGAAGTCGTCACGTAGGTTGGGGCACACGAATTCTCTCCTTTCCCTTGATTCCCCTTCGAGCGAGGTCCTTAGCATATAATGACTGCCACAGGCGCACGTAGGTCGTTGGTCCCACTCGGGGATTCCTAGAGGATTTGTCATCCAACTTGAACTAGCATGCTCTACCTTTAGCCGATGCTCTTCCTTCCTCCGCATGTACTCTTCTGTAGTCTCAGCTTCTCATGTAGGCCCTCTGGCAGATTGTTACCTTGAATCATTGATCCATTAGGTGAAATCACACTTTTTTGGATCATCCTACAAGACCAAATAACTATAGTTACTTACACCAAAGTTTATAATCAATGGACGGAGGAACTAATTTAATGTTCTCGTGCTCGCCACGAAGTCATCATCGATGTTAGGACATATAAAGTATCTTCTGCCAGCAACTCATCCTGACGTTGCGGTCATTACCTGGCAGCGGTCTCTGCAGTGGCATTTAGGGCATTGAAGCCACGGCGGCACTCCAATCGGATTGATTCTTCAATCACCTTGCTCGGACTAGGCATGACGCTCGTACTCCTCCTTCCTTGCAGCATACTGTGTGTTTGTTTTTCTAGGCGAGAACCAACGTCCATCAAATACCAGGTTCTCCGTATCCACCCAATTAACGAAGCCACACCTCCTTCTGTCCGAGGACCTCCCGACGTTCGGGTACCACAACTCCTCCTCAACGTTAGGGCAAAGAAAGTATCTCCTTCCATGAATGTCATATCATTTTGCTGTCTCTAGTTGACACCGATCTCCGCAAAGACACAAAGGTCGGTCGGTCCATGGAAGGATGAGACAGACGAAAGGATCTCTTCTCTAGTCTGGATGTTTAGTCCCCCTACGATTAGTATAGGAGAAAGCCATCTAGCTATACAGAATAAGACTTAATCAGAATGTTTTAGTAAAATATATTGCATCATAATGTTTTTATAGTGGATGTAATCCTGAAATATAAATAATAGTCTAATGGATCATTTAGCTACTGCTACAACTCCTAATTCACAGCCTGCTTTCATAAGCCATCCTAAACTAAACAATCATCATGTTTTACAGTGGATGTAATCCTAACATGAAGAAGACAGGGGTGGAGAGAAGAGGAAGGTCATGAAGAAGAGGAGGGTAGAGAGAAAGGGGAAGGTGATGAAGATGCTGAAGTAGAAAAAGATATTGAACGTGCACGACAGAAAGATAAACTTATAAGAAAGGGATGTAATCCTGACATGTCCAACAGTCCAAGGGATCATTTAGCTACTACTATAACTCCTAATTCATGACCTGCTTTTATAAGCCATCCTAAACTAAATAATCATCATGTTTTTTTCATATCCTGACTCTGAATAGTTACATGCAAGTCTATATAACATAGAAAAGCGGGCTGCCCATGACGGGTACGTGTGGGATGAACCAAATCCTCATTGAATTGGATTTTTCCATTCGAAGGGGATCGTACAAGGTCGGCAGTACCCCTGTGAATACTCCACCAGTATGAAAAGTTCTTAATGTTAGTTGAGTCCCCGGCTCCCCAATAGATTGACCCGCAATAATACCTACGGCTTCCCCCAATTCGACCAGATCACCATGAGTGGAACTCCGCCCATAACATAATTGACAGATCCAAGACGCTGAACTAGAAAAAGATGTTGAACGTGTCCGGCAGAGAGATAAACTCCTGAGAAAGGTATGTAGTCCTGACATGTCCAATGGTCCAAGGGATCATTTAGCTACTGCTACAACTCCTAATTCATTGCCTGCTTTCCTAAGCCATCCTAACCCAAACAATCATCGTATTTCTAACAGTCTACGTAGTTTGAATGAGGAAGAAGCTTCCATTGCTTAAATATGATATGAAGAAGAAAGAATACGTAGAAGTAGAGGAGGAGAAGGTGTTTGCTCTGATTCCAAGCTTGAAGTACTTGGATGGCATGGATTCTAAGGGTAACGACCGCTTGGAGACCTATAAGATCGAAATACGCTAACCACGACAACCAGAGAGGGGTGAATGGTTGCAGTACCCTAAAATAACCTAAAAACCAAATCAGAAAGATAATTCCTAACCAATCAGCAAAATCTCTTACCAGACTGAAATTCCCGAGGACTCAAGTAATTTCCAGCGGGCTATCTCGAGAACTTAGCAGATTCCCCGAGAGCTCTCCGGAGAGCTTCCCGAGGGCAGAAAATAGCCTAACCAAGGTACGATAAAACGAGCATAACTTTAAAACCATAACTTGGATTGATCTGAAATTTTAACACAATAAACTAGACTTTAATACGAAACTTTCCTGGATAATTTCACTCAAATCCGAGTTTCCAATCAAAAGTTATGATTCTCGAGAGTTGCTGCAGCGTAAAAACAGAACATATCCGATCCAAAAATTAAAACCTTAATTACTCATAAAATATGAGAAATTAACCAATGAAACTTTGCAGATCTCTTAATATCCTAGCAAGGTTTTGAATGAATTAATTCAAATTAAATAGAAAGTAAAAGTGAAATCATAGTATAAGCCAAAACGATGTAAACCGATGAACATTAAGAAAATAGAATGTGATACAACACTCATTGATGCTTGAAAATGAATCTTTATTGCATAAGAGTGTTTACAAGGTGCAATCCAAAGCACCTCTCACCAAATCACCAATAAAGCCTTAGATGGAGAGCAAAAGGCTAAACCCCAATTTTTCTCTTCTTTTTCCATGATCCGTTCTGCTCTCCCCTCTAGTCTTTTTATAGTCCCTCATGGCTGTCACCATAAGCCACAAAAATAACAACTTTTAGAATTCTAATCCAACTAGGAATCCATATCCCTTACGAATCCAATAAATCATAACTCCTTCTGAATTTGTCTCCTTTCCATATTCACACACATCCTATGTATGTCATATGGAAACCTCTCTTTTCATATTCGCACACATCCTATGTACGACATATGAAAACCTTGCATCTTTTCCATACTCACACACATCCCATGTACGACATATGGAAACCTCATCTTCACGTGTCGCATCCTCTAGCCCGAGCGTCCCCCATGATATCCTTACTGTTTTGAGCCTCAACTCCTCCCCGAGCCTAGCTCCGATCCCATCATCGACCACGAGTCGCCCTCAAGTAATGCCTGCACACGAACAAACTAAGAAACCCTTTTTCGAGCACAAGTTATTTCCAACTTGACTCAATCAGTCCAATCAATTCTTTCCAACCAAACTCAAACATTCCAATCCATCATAAACATTGTGTATTTTTAGAATAACCAATTTAATGCACATGATCCAACTCGAATATCAAAAATCCGAGTGATCCAAAATCCCGAGTGCTGAAATCTCTCGGGTGCTGAAAACTCTCGAGGGCTGAAAGCACTCTTGAGTTTTCTCGAGTGCTGAGTGCTAAGTGTCTGACAAGAGTGCTCGACAATTCGACTAAAGTGCTCGACCACTCAAACCAATCAAAACCAATTTGATCAATGCATATCAACATTAAATATCAAACCAATTTATTCATCATAAATCAATGATCGTACACATGATCTCATAATCTCTCCCTCGATGAAAACATTGGCAACACCATTAAAAAGCATGAAGAAATTTTTGATTTTTGATTTTTGAAAGCTCGAAGCACAATCATAAGTTTTTCTCCCCCTAAAGTTTTTTTCAAAGAACGATCAAGAAAACTCCCTAAAAAATTGTGATTTTATCAAAAGCCAATTTCTCCCCATTTGACAATGATTTCATCAAGTGAAGCAAAAGAGAGAAATTATCATGAGAACACCATTTTTTGATTTCTTGATTTGAGGGCTTTGAAGAGTACCTAAAGCAATCATGTGATAAGGTTTGCAACACAAATGAAATAAATAGATCAACGAGCTGACAATAAGGCCTAAAAGCCTCAAGATGAAACTAAGCCACAATTCTCAAGTTTAAATCAGCACTAAGATTGAATGATTTCAATGATTTATAATGTTGGCTTTCGCTAGGAGAAATACCTCACACATAATTTAGCCATGTCTATAAAACCAAAACAACGCTTAGTGCTCTTAAAAGTGCAATTCATTATCATTAAAAAAATTCAGATTTGATATATGGAACTTTTATATGAAATTTTCACAAGTGCCTATCTCAGCACAACGATCACTGATCCAGAGACAGATGGTGCCACCTGAGCTTCGGTCACATGATCTATTGTGAGGTTCTTGCACATACAAACAGTCTCCATTTAAATGGTCTGGTCATCTATGATCATCTCCAAGTTCTTATCAAAGTGCAATGATGAGCAGTCTCGTGAGACAACATAGGCAAAACATTTTTTTATGAATGCAGAATTTTGTATGCTTTTGCACACTTTCTTTTCTTTTTGAACTTTCTGTGCTTTTGCACACTTTTCTTTTTGATTGATTTGACATTGCATGAGCTGTAGTACTATCATGGTGAAATAAACACAGCTAGAACATGTGAGTATTTTCAACTCAAACTAGCCACCAGATCAGCACAACATATTTCTTTATCTTTCACTTGAGTATTTATGTGTCATGCGTCATATCCCTCAAAAAGTATGTCATAGGCTAATAAAAAGACTAAAAGACATGAAAGCAAGACTAGTGTTCTATCAACTTCACAAGATATTGCAAGCAAGCATATAGATTAACTGAAGGTAAAAATCAAAGCTCCATGTTTTGTTCTTTTTGTTTTCGTTTTGAATATAAACAATGCACAAGAATAAACATGAATGCATTATGATACAAATGAAAAAAACTCCCCCTCAAAACAAACCCATTGGATGAATAACGCCCAACTCTCCTCGAAGAAAAGCAAAGCGAGAAGAATCCAAAGGTTTAGTAAAAATATCTGCCAATTGTAACTCAGTGTTAATAAAAAGAAGCACAACATCACATTTCTCCACATGATCTCTAAGAAAATAATATAGAATATCAATATGCTTTGTTTTAGAATGTTGTATTGGGTTCTTAGCAATATTTATAACACTTGTGTTATCACAATAAAGTGGAACACGATCATAGTTAAGCTCATAATCCTTAAGTGTAGAGATAAGCCAAAGAACTTGTGAGCAACAACTAGCAGCAGCAACATATTCAGCTTCAGTAGTGGATTGTGCAACAGAAAATTGTTTTCTAGATGACCAAGCAACAAGTGATGTTTCCAAGAAATGACATGTACCACCAGTATTTTTTCTATCAATTTTACAACCTTTAAAATCAGCATCAGAAAAAGCGCTTAAACTAACACTTGAGAAAGTAGAGTACCATATGCCAAATTCTTGAGTGAACTTGAGGTACCTGAGTATATGCTTGACAGCTTGACGCTGTGAAGCATAAGGAGAAGCTTGAAATCGAGCACACAAACAAATAGAAAATTAAATGTCTGGCCTCGATATAGTGAGAAACAAAAGTAAGCCGATCATGCTGTGATATTTTTTTTGATCAATAGGCTCACCATCCTCATTAGGATCCAAAGTAGAAGTAGCTCCCATCGGTGTAGAAATCAGCTTGTAATTTTCTATGTCAAAACGCCAAAGAAGATCCTTGGCGTACTTACTCTGATGAACAAAAGTGCCTTCTTTTGTTTGCTTGATTTGTAGTCCCAAAAAGTACGTCAACTCACCCATTATACTCATCTTAAATTCTCTGCACATAGTCTTAGAAAACATCGAAACCAAAGAATGAGATGAATAACCAAAGATAATATCATCTACATAAATCTGAATAAAGAGTTGATCATTGCCTTGCTTAAAAAGAAACAAAGTTTTATCCACTTTTCCCGTAACAAAGTCTTTCTCGAGCAAAAAAGATTTCAACCTATCATACCATGCTCGAGTAGCTTGTTTCAAACCATACAAAGCTTTATACGACTTGAAAACATGATTCAAGAAATTTGGATTTTTAAAACTAGGTGGTTGCTTAAAATAAATTTCCTCATTAATGAAACCATTAAAAAGCACTTTTATCATCCATTGATACAATCTAAGACCTTTAGATGCAGCAAAGACTAAAAGGAGTCTAATGGCTTCAATTCTAGCAACAGGAGCAAAAGTTTCATCAAAACCCAAACCTTTCTCCTGAGTAAATCCTTGAGCAACAAGCCTAGCTTTATTTCTAACAATTAAACCATCCTCATTCTGTTTATTTCAAAAACCATTAAGTTCTAATGATGTTATGTCCTTAAGGAGGTTCAACCAAATTCCAGACTTTATTGCATTCAAAATTTTTAAGTTCTTCATGCATGGCATTGATCCACGATTCATCAGTTAGAGCATGAGAAATATCTGGGTTCAAAAGAAGCAACAAAAGCTGAATGAGCAAGAGAGTCAAGAGACGTAAACCTAGAATGAGTGACACGCTCATATAGATTACCAATTATTTGTTCAGGATGTTGTTGGCGTTGAATGTGCAAAGGAGCAGAGACATCTCGAGAAGTGTCTTCTTCAACATCTTCGAGCGACGAAGTGATCTCTCAAGAAACATTCAAAGTTATCGAGACTTCATCTCCATGTGGTCGATAATGTTCCTCGACTTCCTCGAGGTGCTGGTCGGACCTGACTCGGATGTTGGTTTGATCGCCAACTATATCAACGTCTTCGTCATCACTTTCTTCAACAAAGATGCTTTCATCATTTCCCTGAATCTATGCACCTATACCTGCAATGTCGGGTCTAGTACTAGGACTAGCCTCATCAAAAGTGACATCACAAGTCTCCACAATTTTGTTAGTTTCTAACACAAGTACATGGTAGCCACGAGAATGACCAGGGTAACCAAGAAAAATGCCATCTTGAGATCTTGTTTCAAATCTGTCGAAATTTCTAGATTTCAACACAAAGCATTTGTACCCAAAAACTCTCAAGTGAGAAACACTAGGTCTATGTCCAAAACAAAGCTCATAAGAAGTTTTGCACAGCTTTGATCGTAAGAAAACTCTGTTTAAAATATAGCAAGCTGCAGAAATTACTCATTGGCTAGAATCCAAGTGATCCAAAATCCTGAGTGCTGAAATCTGTCGGATGCTGAAAACTCTCGAGGGCTAAAATATCTTGAGGGCTGAAAGTACTCTTGAGTTTTCTCAAGTGCTGAGTGCTAAGTGCCTGACAAGAGTACTCGACAGCTCGACTAAAGTGCTCGACCACTCAAACTAATCAAAACCAATTTGATCAATGCATATCAACATCAAACCAATTTATTCATCATAAATCAATGATCATACACATGATCTCACAAGACCGATGAAGAAGAGGATGACTACGAGGAGGATGAATAAGAGGTTGAAGAAGGAGAAGGTGATGAAAGATATGAGTAGACTTTGAATAATCTATAGAGCCTCGAAGCTGAACTAGAAAAAGATGTTGAACGTGTTTGACAGAGAGATAAACTCCTTAGAAAGGTATGTAGTCCTAACATGTCCAATGGTCGAAGGGATCATTTAACTACCACTACAACTCCTAATTCATGGCCTGCTTTCATAAGCCATCGTAAACCAAATAATCATCATGTTTTTAACAGTCTACGTAGTTTGAATGAGGAAGAAGCTTCCATGGCTTAAATATAACTTGAAGAAGAAAGAATACATAGAAGCAGAGGAGCAGTAGAGGAGCGGTGGGGCTCCCTGAAGCTGTGAAGGCCCAAACACCTCAGCGGTGGCATGCTCCCAGGCATCGTAACCAGCTGAGGCATGCTAGCCATTAGTACTGGAGTCTACCGGGCTAGATGAACTATGGTATGTGGGGTCCACGCCACCCTGCTAGTATTGATATGGATGCGGCGTTGTAGATACAACAAGATGTTAGTGACATATGGTAGATTACGATGAAAATCGGTGTAAGACAGTACAATACTTTCCAAGTGTCGCATGTGCTCCATATCCCAATGGTGACGGTGTGGCATATCCCAATGGGCCTGCCATCGCTGATGGGCCTACACCATAGAAGTATGTATGTGATGGATACCATACCCGTGGTGGCTACATTAGAGAGGGTGCCAGCATCGAAGGGACTGGCTATGGAGGAGGTGGCTGAGGGGCAGCGGCACGTGGAAGTGGGCGTGCAGATGTCAGGTCAATAGAAGTATCGAGCTCATCGAGAGCTACTCGCACTACCGTCCAGTCCAACGGGTTGTGCACCACACCAATCTCGCTGACCCACCGTTTAACGAGCCTATCGATACGTTCCGTGCATTCCACACATGATCGTACTGCAAATGAACAAGTCAAATAGCATGTAGTATTAATCATCAGAGATTAAACAATTTGTGTACTTACCGACTCGTGTTGGGCAGCGGCTATCTGAGAAGGATATCCGTGTATCACACTAGGAGCAGGTGGAGGACCAGCGCCCCTTCCTTTGATGAGACGGGCCTTGGCGCGAATGGAGTACCATCGGAGGTAGTCATGGTATGTTGTAGGGTCATACTCATCCTCCTCCTCGTCCTAGTCCTCTAGCGCACCCTTCCACTGCTTGACCCATGGCTGCATCATAACCTACCATGGGATGCTGGGCGTGACTACCTTCCGTGTGTTCCTGTAACAAACAACTGTAAAGTATGGTTTAGAAGGATAGAGAACACCGAATGTGATAACTAGTGCGTATGTAAGTGTGCAAGAGCTCACCGGTGCGACTGGGTAGGCACCCGGGCCTCTATAGGACATGGGAAGTACTGCGCTCGCCCAAACTATCGACAGACACGATAGACAGCATATCCCTTAATCATGACATAGAATACGAGGCATCTACGTGTCCTTTAGTACGTCACGTCCTGTGTGCACAATGCGGAGAGCACGTGAGGCACGCACCTGACGACGTCACCTGGTAGGTAAGGTCTCCAGCGAAAGTCATGCGCCCGAATATGGTCGAGCTATGTCGTGTACTCCAGGTAGGAGAGTTGGGTCTGAGCGTGGGCCCAAGATGGCTACAAAAGAGGAAATATCAATACGAAATTAATTTTGGTAAATGATTAAGTACAACAAATACTGACCCATCGTCGACACTAAAGTATGCCCATCGTAGGTAGGTCGATGTCCTCCTATGGTTCAACGTCAACCTGGAGACAACTAGTCTGCACCCTCTCGTATGACCAAATCTGTATCAACAGGGGACACCCAGTAATTGATGCGTCGTCCGTCCATCGTTGACATCCATCGCAAAGAGCATGGTATGTGATGCAAAGGACGACAGATGTCCATGAGTACTGTGGCATGTCATCATCCATGGAATTGGCAATGGCTCGAGCAAACTGCACTAGGTGCTTATCGATGCTGTCGCCGTGCGTGCTAGTGAACATCACCTAGCCGAAATACCAAAGGAGGTAAGCCTCCAGGTGGTGGCTAACGGTGTAATCGTCAGCATCAGTGACTAGGTGCTTCGCCTAACAAAGGGTAAATATTAGTATACAATAAGGATATGTTAATGTTCGATGTTATTACTGTATTAAAATGACATAACTGGTACTGACGCAACCACCTCTGTGTCAGCCCGTGTATGGATGTAAACTCCTGGACTGTCTCGCTGCTAGGCAGAACAGGATGGGCGCCCACGAAGCACGTGAGTAGGTCAACACACCACTCTGTCTCAACATCATCGGGCACAACTGCTGCTCCTGTTAGTGGAAGTCCTAGCAGGTAAGACACATCCTCTAGCATAATCGTCACCTCCCTCAAAGAAAGGTGGAATGTGTGTGTCTCTAGCCTCCACCTATCGACCCACGCCATGATAAGGGCTCGGTCAAATGGAAATCTCGGTGTGGGATCCTCCCCGACGTGTGCTCCCTCGACCAACCTAGCTAGAGGGAGTAAGCTAGCACCGCACAACCTGCATAGAAGAAAATGTTAGTCACATGACGAAACAAAAATAAAACATAAACTGACATTATGCTTGCTTAACTAACCCTCCAACCCATTGGGGATGGATGCTCCAGAGATGCTACGGTGGCCGGACTCTGAGCGGCACGAGATCTTCCTGTCCGTCCTCCTTGTCGTTGGAGGTGAGTGCTCGTGCTCGGTGGTGCCAATCAATCATGAGGGAGAGAAGCTCGTAAGGGAAGTTATCGTGACCCACCATTTGCAGGTTGTAAAACAGATAAAGCTCATCAGCGACAAAGATACAAGCTGTGATATAATAGTAAAGTAACTGACGTACATACATTTTGGAAAGTATGTATAGTGTGTGCTGTGCAGTGATTGGTATGTCATGTGGGCCCTCAACTGCTTGTGCTGACTTCTATGCAATTCTTGAACGAGTGTCTGGCCATCTTGCACAAGGAGCACGTCTTCTTTTGTCTGCCTGCTTCAGATTCATCCATGTCATTTCGAATGCGCCATGTCTTTCTTCTTTCCACATTTGAGTTGACACGTTAGAAATCTAGTACCCAACGACGTGCACCATCTGGTGGAGATGTGAATGAGTTGACAACCCCATACCCTCGGAGTTCACCACTCCAAGTCTGAAGGATTTTCTCCTTTGTGAAGTAATAAGACAAGTACACCCCGGTGAACATATCAAATGTGGCGTACACCGCCATGACATGGCTACATGGCTTGTGATAGAGGGATGGTTTGTTGCAGGTACACCGACAAGTGTGAGTAACGCTGCACTCCTGAAAAATAACATCCTGGTTTGTTTCTCTTCGACCTTTGTCTCGACACGTTACCTCGAAACGGAGTTCTCGAGAACTTGTCTCGATGGCACGATGCTAGGTTGCCTTCTTACTCTTCTCTAAGAAATACTCCATAATCTTTCTATAATACAAAAGGCGCTCGTCCCCGTGCACCACCAAAGTAGCAGTATGCCAGTCCATAAAGTATCGGGTGGTTCCATAGATTATGCCCTCCACAATACCAATCAATGGCAATCATCGCATACCCCACATCACCCAATTGTACACCTTGGCAAGGTTGGTGGTCATGATGCTATACCTTGTGCCATGAGTATCATGCAGTACAGACCAATTCTCCCTCTTCTCGAATTTAATCTAATCCAATAAGCAACGAACTTTTATCCTCTGCCGTTTACGGATTGTCTATTGATCATCAGTGGGTAGAGAACAAAGTGGCTCTGGCTCCAGATCAGTTCTAGATTGCTGCTTAGCGGCCTTCTCTTGCTTGTATTTTGAGGTCAGCTCATCAAGTTTCCTCCAAAAGACCTTGAACTTTCTCTCTTGGTTTTGGCTACACAGTCTCTTGAACAAATTAGTCAATTCTTTGTTCTTCCTAAAGTGATGGAAGAAATTTGCACCTAAATGGCACATATACCATCAAGACTATATGTCCTTCCAAGGATATGGCTCTCTGAATCATACTTTATATGTTGAATTGCCTTGATCAGTCCCGCATGTCAGTCATGCAACACACAAATATTTGTCCTACCCTAAAGAACCCTAATGTTTAGGTGCGGTAAGAACCACATCAAACTTTCATAGTTCTCACTTTCCACGAAAGCAAAGACAATTGGCACAACCTGGTTATTGCCGTCAACACCAATAGCGGTCAATATCTAACCTCTATACTTCCTAGTTAGGAATGTGCCATCCACACAAAGAATGGGACGACGATACTGGAAAGCTTAGATGTAAACACCAAGTGCAAAGAAAACATGATATAGAATCTTAGCACTCTCCGGGAATACCACATCATTATCTTCGAATGAGTGGTATGTGCTAGGGTTGAGACTCTTAACCATGTCCAGACAGAGAGGCAGGTTATGATATGAGTCCTCGAATGTAGCAAACCTCATTTTGAGTGCCTTCTATTTAGCCCTCCATTCCTTAGAATAGTTAATTATATACTGAAACATTCTCTCTATGGCAAGTATTAAGGCCCGGGGCTCATAACTGAGATTCTCAACAATCTCATAAAACATCACCCCAGCAATATAGTTAGCACTTAGATTCCTATGCCTAGTTATAGCTCTGTCAACTATGCAGGTATGATCGACAACAATTGAGCATACCCAATGAAGTCCCTACTTCGGTTGATGTGCGTGGACCGTCTATGGGCAATCATTCCTCTTGCACACAACGTCATATATTGTGCGATTTGACCTCTTGACTCGAAATATCCACCGGAGTGACAATACCCATGCTTTCACGGCATCTTGAACGGCTTCTTTCATAGGATACACCGTATCCTGCCAAACCATGTTCTGTCCATACTCCCAATGAGTATTGTAGCCCTCATTAATAGTAAGAGCGCCAAAAACTTGTGCTTGCCGCTCGTTGGGAATCACAATGTCTTCATTTTTGTTGTCATTGTTGCCATCTCCTACTTCGTCTTCTTCATCTAAGTCGTCGTTGGCACCCTACTCAATGTCGATGAATCATCAATCAGTCCACCTAAGGGGGTACCTGAGGTGGTGATTAGATGTGTGTAAGAGAAGCGCATGTAACGCCTTTGAACCCGATGGTCGACTCTGAAACACAAGAGCCAAGGTTTATACTGGTTTAGGTCTTGCAGAGGATAATAGCCATACGTCTAGTCTTTTGGTGTATACTATGATGGTGGATCTTACAATATGATGTAATCAAGCTATGGAGGCTTGAGACATCGAAAGCAAGAAAAATATGGTGGAGCTAGATGACTAGATGATGTGAATATTAGATTAGATTAGATGCCTCTAGGGTTCTCGCCTTCTTTATATACTCAGGAGGTGAGCCCAATAACCTAGGACTCTATCCTGAGTAGAACTTAGATTGTCTACTAAACTCGGATGTTAAATCCCTACTTACAAGGATTCTGATACAAATAAATCTCTTGATATCATATCTAGAGCTTAACTATCCGATAAGGACTCAACTTTTCTTATCAGAATCAAACCCATGTTTATGGACCATACCGGACGGTCAATGCTGGTCTTGGCCTACCCTTGGTCCAGTCTGATAAGCCTAACTTTGAGATACCTGGGGGTCATATCCCCGACAGTACCCCCGAGCTCTTCTTAGCTTGGTTGAAGAAATCTTCGGTAAAACAAGTTAGGAGGAGCTCTTCTTTAATCTGGAACTTCAATATCTTTGTCAAACTTTAATGTCTTTGAAAAAGCCTTTGATCTCCTTCTTTCGTGTGAGGTGCACCGCATAGGTGAACCCACATGGTGTAGCCCCCGAGCCTTGACTTAAATGGAACATTTAGCTCGAGGGTCCAAGAAAAAATTCTGCAGAAAATAATCCTTTGAAAATTTGCTTCATGATTGTGTCTTCTGCTGTCGTCGAGACCTTGCTGGGAAAAGGTTATATCTGAAATCTTAAACTCGTGATGAACTTGAAGGAGGTTGGTCTTCAATCTTCACGTATGTTGGCCACTTGGGTCTTCAATTGCCCAGATGACGGAGTTCGTCGAGCCTACCAGTTCTTGAGGACATCGGTCCCCAGGAGATCACACTTCTGGTCAGGCGAGCCCTTGAGCATGAGAATCCTCAAGCAAGCTGTTAACGGTGAAATTTGGTAAAGCCCAAGCCCAATGCAATTTCGGCGCAGTTGATGGAGGGCCCAGTATAGTTTCGGCATGATTGAAGGAATTCGAGGAGTGTGGTCAAGACACGATCGTAAATCATACGTGTGACTGGATAAAATATAGAGGGAGCTGAATAATTCCGTTATGCAGATAAAGGTAGAGTCGGTTACA